>JAMLFY010000004.1:39294453-39325575 GCA_030441495.1 Dalbergia oliveri | reverse complement strand
ATGATATGTAATTATGGATGCTGTATGATGGAGCCAATATATTATGATGTGATGTTTGTAAATTCCTATGTGTCTTTTAAATTTTGCTAAATCATTCACGTTAAGCGCGGCTCACGTTTTCAATTATGTTTAAAAAAAATGGCTCGTAATTTCACTAAGTATTTTCAAAGCATGATTAAGGAACTGAAGCAAAGAGTAAAGTCTAGTAATTAATCAGATCCTAGGTGTATTAGGTTAATTATTAGGGTGTTACACATAGCCTCATGCCTTTGTCCTTTTTCCTTCACCAATAGGAGCTCCCTATGGTGAGACACTTAATCGGATAAAATGTTTACTTAATATCTTATCAATTTGCTCCTTTGATTATGCCAATTATAAAGGAAACATCCATAAGGAGTTATTGAAACTGGACCCATTTCTATACCAATTCAATAGAGAACTATATCTTTCTTTGTGTGGGAAATCAGGCATCTCTTTCAAAAATATGTCAGAGATTTCTACTACCGATATCTATTCTAATTTCTTATTTACATTCCATTACCACTAGGTAACAACAGCATGTATCCTTGCCTACTAGGCTTTCCACATCCTCCTCTTGAATGGGTCCCTTCAATAGTGTAGCATCTTCTGCATTTGTAGCAAAACACGTCCCCATTGTTGTTGAATAGATAGAAGTGGTCCCTAGTTAGACATTTCCTAATCTCGTGACCTGGCTTCCTGCATTGATAACAACCATACTGTCCAGCTACACATGGTTTTTTGCCATGATTCTTTCCATATTCTAGGCATTCCTTATCATCAACTAGTTTCTGATTACTTTCCCTTTCCATTCCTATAAGGAAAATCTCCTTTGTGGTGGTAAAATAGGCTTGGACCTTATGCTTGTGGTGCTAGCTTTCCTCCACCCATTGATAGCTTCCCGTTGTACTCTTCCACTAGAGCACTCTTGTTCACCAATGCGGTGAAGTCCCTAATTTCCACTTGTCCCACCATTGCCAAGAGGTCCTCTACAACCTCCTTTATACTTAACACATTTCCAACTCTTTATTCACCTTACACTACTAAGTTATGGAAAGCTCCCCAAACTTTGCGTTATACTCTAGCATCGTCATGTCCCCTGGTGTAGCTTTAGGAATTTCCAATCCCTTAGCACTTCGAAGAAGGAAAATGCTCCTCGTAGAAAACATCCTTGACCAAAATTCCAAGTCATTTCAATATTCGCCTCCTCAACTATCGTTCTAGTATCTATCCTGAACGTTCCAATTTTTACTGTAATTTTTACTGTCATTAGGAATTACCGAATTACCGTAGGTAAATATTATATAAAATTTGAGACCAAACAATCCTTAATAAAGGAATATAACGTTAGAAGAGAAGTTAGGAGCAATTCGTGCAAGTATTGCAAACCCGAATTTCTATACGTGTAAAATGACCAAAATGCCCTGAGGTTATTTTACTCAGAAAATGAGGATCGTGGGCCCCACCCATCCTCAAGGGGATGTTTTGATAATAATAAGGGATTGTTTGTGTTATGTGTGTTAATAGAGGAGAAGAATCATAATTTTGAGCTCTGACGCGTGAAATGACCAAAACGCCCTACCGTTTTAACTCAATTTGCGTGCCGACTTAGCCCGAACCTCACTAAAATGTTTTAAAAGGTGTTTTTAAGCCATGATTAACCATTGGTTAAGCTCGGGTGGTCTCGGGCAATTTTTAAGTAAAATGACCGTTTTGCCCTTGTCTTTTGCAGTTTTACAAATTTTGAGATTTTTGATTTCTAACGAAACCTAAGCAATATTAGGCTCAAATTAAAGCTTATTAAATTCTAATTATTAATCTAGAGTCAAAATTATTTATTTAAATTGATTAGAACCTAAAATTGCTTTAAAACACTCAAATTGCTTACTAATTCACCTAAGCCCTTAACCGTAAATTCTCTAAATTGCATGAATACCTTGCCTACACCTAAATAATACATGGAACACACAAAACCCTCTTCCATGAGGCTGTAATGCATGAAATAATTCAGCCATAATCATTAGAATTATTGCAAGATAATGCACTAAAACAAAATGCCAAAAATTCCCTAAAACATGGCATAAAACATGCCTTAAACAAGGAATGATTTTCCTCCCTTTGTTCCCCATGAAAAATCCGAAAATTATGCCTCCTCCTCTTGTCCATACATGAACTTAAATCCTCTATAAATAGGCATGCTTAAGGAGTCTTAGATGCTTGCTCAAAATTTACACATTTCTAGTTTTTCCAAAGCACCAAAAGCTCTCATTTCCTCCTCCTCTTGGCTGAATTCTTTCTTCAAGTTTTCAAGAATATTTTCTTTCATTTCACTCCAAGAAACCAAGTTCTCTTCCTTTCCTTCAAATCAGATTAGGTAGGGAGTTGTTTTTAAGTTTATTTCTATGTTTTGCTAAGTGTTGTTCTTGGTTCAAAATGATGATTTCATGGATTTTCTCTAGTTTTTCCATTTGGTTTTCTTCTTCCTTTTCTTTAACCAATTCGGCCATATGGCCTAGGTGGGACTAAGATGATGGCTTGATGATGAGGACCTTGAAGGTGGGTTGTGAATCCATCACAAGTTAGGCCTCTAAAGCTTGAAAGTTCCACTTGATGCAAAACTTTAAAGAATGATGTTTTTATGATGATTTTATGATCTTGAGTTTAGAATTTGAAAGATGTATTTCTCACTTTGTCTTGTTAAGATATATATATTGAATTTGTATTTCTATAAAGTCTTGAAGGAGCTCTAGTAAAGAAATCAAATGAACTTGCATCCATGTTTAAGTTTATGCCTTGCATAATCATGTTTACTTTCTATGTCATCACTAAAATTTCAAGAATGAATAAATGGACTTGCATACTCATGTTTAAATTTCCAAGTTTGCATTTCATGTTTATATTTCATGTTGTCACTTAATCTCTAAAGATAATAAAGAAGTTGCATCTCATATTTATTTTATGTTCTCACTTTATTTTATAATGGCTAAAAGAATCAACGCATGACATGTTTATTTTTATGTCATCACCTAAAGATCCTAGAGCTCAAAGACTTGCCCAAGTATCACAAGCAAAGAAATAAGATTATTGGAGTTAAAGAATTGATTCTTTAAGAAGTCTTGAGATT
Organism: Dalbergia oliveri; assembly: GCA_030441495.1. Lineage (NCBI taxonomy): Eukaryota > Viridiplantae > Streptophyta > Magnoliopsida > Fabales > Fabaceae > Dalbergia > Dalbergia oliveri. The sequence continues at coordinate 39,322,433 of JAMLFY010000004.1, read as the reverse complement.
GGAGCTTAAAAAGATGTAATAATAATTCTCTTCTCCCTTCACCGGTCCAGTGCGGATTACCGCCGCTCGGTTCTTAAGATTCTCTTCTCCCTCCACTGGTCCTGTGCGGACTACCGCCGCTCAGTTTCTTGCATCATGTTTATATTTCAAGCTCTTGCATCATGTTTAATTTTCAAGTCATCACCTTAAATCTTAAAGATAAAGAAATGGATTTGCATATCATGTTTATAATTCCAAGTTATCACCTTATAATGACAAGATTAAAATGAGGTTGCATAGCATGTTTATGATTCTAAGATATCACATAAATCTCTTAAGATCAAGACTTGCTCCTTTTATCTTAAGTGAGAATTTTAATCATGAAGATTCTTTCAAGTTTAGCAAAAAGAATTAGTTTCTAAAAGAGTTTTAAGGCTTTGCAAAGATTTTACAAGAAACTAGTATTCTATGTACACTTAAAATGTGATTTTATGAGATTCATGATTCAGCCACTGATCTGAGTTTATTACTAATGTATGATGATGATTTAATATGTTTAGAGTTGTGATTATTATGTTTATTGATGAGGAAACAATTCTATGCAAGTTAGAAGAGAAACTAGCTATATATAAAACAACGTAAAGCTTGAATTTAGCTAGTCTTTGATCTCTTTAAGTTTAGCCACTGCCAAATCTATTTTAGTATGATATAATTCTGTTTAAGATTGGTTAAGCCACGAAAAATTTGGTAACAATTAGTGTAGGATTGATCCAAACACTAAAAATGAAACTAGCAACTAGAAAAACCATAAAAGCAAGATTTCTAGAACTTTAGAGAATGAAATTTATGTATTCTGTCAGAGCCTTTAGTGATCTTAAGAACCAGATTTTATCATGTTTAGATAAGGGAGAATGATTCATAATTGGTTTAGTAATTAATTTTAGCATCATAAGGAAAGACGGTAATGAGAAAGGGTTAAAAACGCAACTTCTAGACACGTAAAACCTTAAGAACAACTTCCGTCTATGCTGCCCCATATTATCTAATAACGTTCTTAGGACTTATAATTGATGGTAATAAGTCCCTTAGATGCATAATTAATTAGTTCAATAATTAAGGTTGCTCGATTCTAGAGTTTCGGTTGTTTAAGAATTTTCAATAAGGATTTATGATGATGCCTCTTTGATGTTTTAAGTGATAAGTCTATAAAGTGATTTGATGCTTATTAAGTATTTGATGCCATTGAATTATTCCCTAGCTTGCATGTTATAGTTGCTGTTGCAAACAATGAAAATGCTTATGTATGAAATAAAGAAATAATCTCGTTATTTAAAAAAATTACCTTTATTGCGGAAGAAAGTGTACTATGTAAAAGTGTAATTTGGAAAGGTTCTGACTAGGAAAGATTTGGTATTTAAGCGTGTCCATTTGTGACCCACCTCTCTTCCTGGAATCTCCCAGATGCATGATTACAGTTGGTATATATATTATTCAGAATAAGACTATAAACGAGAAAATGTTATGAATGATTATAAATTGTGAATTGTATTATGATATAACATGCAAAGACTTAATGGTGACTTAAATTTATGAGGAAATGATCCTTTGGACCCATCAGACTATAGGTGGTGAAAAGGTGATTCTTGCCCCTAAACCGTTCTCTCAAAAGGGTAGAGTGGGATTTTAACTTATCAAAAGGGATAAGCATATGCTAGTGACGACTAGTAAGGTATGAGCTCATAACCTAGATTACTCCTAAAAGGGTGGAGTATAGGGCGGCCCCCAAGGAAAATAATGATGATGATAAGATTTTAAGTCACCTAAAGCACGAAAGAAATGAAATATGATGTTCTTCTATGCATGTTATTATGATATGATGATGAGGAATATGATGCGTGATAAAAGGAAAAGTTCATTATAAATATGACATGCTAAGTTTATGATGCATTATAAGACGCATGATTTAAAAATTGACGAACCTCGGTAAAGTACTTTTCTGAACTTAATAATGAATCTTAGCATGCTCACTATTTTATAATAACCCCGAGGTTCCTGAGACTTTGATGATGACACTATAGAAGGAGATACCTACTGAGAATTCTTTAGCAAGATTCTCACTCCCTTTCTTTATTTCCGTCATTGTCTTCAGATACCGATGGCAACATTCGTCCTATATGTTGATACCCCTATATGGAAATTTCACTACGAACCTGAGCATCATTCATATCACTTTGAAGGGAGGTGTGCGGTTCGTGTTTTTGTTTTCGTAGGACGTCCATTTGCACACCCCGTTCCTAGTTATCGTTTTCCCGTCTCTCGTATGGCGACGAAATGGTTTTTGAGCACGCCCGCCACATGATGAAAGGATGCTACGTACTACTCCGCCTCATCGTCTGTCCATGGTATTCCGATTATGTCCCTCAAACGAGGTATTCTGAGACGGATCCATCAAGGATACCCCTACTCATGTATATTTGAGAGCTCTCTCCTACTCCTCGCGTGTGAAAAAGGGTAGTGAGGAACCTGGTGCAACCAAGATTGGCACGAAGACCATCTATGCGTCCTTAGCCCAGGACATCTCGTGTGCCCCTTTCTAAAGGAATTCGTCAGGAGATAGGATATATTCCACCATTTCAAGGGGTGGCCGTAGAAAGTTCTTAATAGATTTGAGCGTGATCATATACCCTAGTTTTAGGATAGCTCTTTGGCCTTTAAGGTTATTTACTTTAAGTGCATATGTTGTCTTATGTATTCTAGTTTGATGTATTTGTTTAAGGGAATGTATGAGTGAGGTTATTATGTATATGTATTATGGTGTGCTTATGGATGCTGTATGATGGAGCCAATACATTATGATGTGATGTTTGTAAATTCCTATGTGTCTTTTAAATGTTGCTAAATCATTCACGTTAAGCGTGGCTCACGTTTTCAATTATGTTTTAAAAAAATGGCTCGTAATTTCACTAAGTATTTTCAAAGCATGATTAAGGAACTGAAGCAAAGAGTAAAGTCTAGTAATTAATCAGACTGCCTAGGTGTATTGGGTTAATTATTAGGGTGTTACATATCCACTAGTAATCAGCATCCGTATCCAATACCTAGGTAGACAACCCACTTTCTAAGAGTCCGATCACTTTGATACTTCGAAGATCCTTATCCATTACTTGATCCCTTTTTCAGCCTTATCTGGGTTTAGGTTCCTCAAATTTTAGGTGGGTTTTTGCTCTTTACAATGCCATAAACAATAGGCCTTTTCAGGATTTTAATTAATGAGCTTACCTCCCAATGGTTCTCATCGTCTAGTTTGTAACCACATCTTGCTCCCTAATTGCCTAGGTTATATTCCAAAAATCAAGCATAACGTTTAGCTTCTTCCTCAGGCACTCTATCATCATTGCTATTGCTAGTCCTACTATGCCTACCGAAGTCATTAGTTTCCTACCACACCAAGCAGAAGGCATTGAGTTGATCAGGCTCAATACAATGCTAACCATGATAGTTACTAACTACTTCAAAAGTAATCAGTCAAGCATATAAAGTCCTACTTTTTATCTCAGGATAAAATCCTCCTGCATGACACTAAGACTTCAGAGTATGCTTTAGAAGCAAGTTAGACCATCCTTAGGCTTTAATAGGATGAACTACTCTGATACCATAAATGTAACACCCGTCACACCATAAGACTATGCTTAAGCTATAACCTTATAATGAGCAAGTTGTTACTTATTATCTCTACTTGACCTTTGATGGAGTATATACATATTACATATGAGCCTCTTTTCTAGACAAACATAAAATGCTTTCTCTCTAAATCATTAAATTTGAACATAAATAATATATCAAAAATACATAATTGTATTATCCAACAAAACAACAACATATATAACTCTGTCAAACTCTTACCTTAGTTCACGCAAGAACCCTCTAGTCTAGGTAGGGTACTACTCAACATTCACTGAAAAGAAAATAAGAAGGTTGACTAAATTCTCTATCATTGATTCATCAAAACTCTGGACCATGATGCTAGTACCAGTTGAGAATTTCCACAAAATAATCACCATCATAGCAATCTATGTAAAAATATAATAATAGCAGGAATGAGAATCAAAGATTCCTAGTAGGAAAAATGCTAGTCTACTACACAGTGATATATAACTTGATATTAAAATAATTAAAGTATCTTCAATTTCTTCTGAAATATCTAGCTTGCTTATTCACTTGTTAGGTTTACATAGTATTATGAGTACACTTATGCTTGAGAATAAAAAGATCATAGGATTCGTAAGATAGTTGCTTAGTATTCTGGTTGTGTATATAATAATTAGTTTGTTTGTTTCATTACTTTTTTGACATAATCTTATTATGAACTTTAGGCTTGAGAATAGAACTCATAGGATTCCTGATATACTTCTTATCTAATGCATTTTGGTGATGCAACACCTCGTGTTACATCCTAATATAGAGGTGTTACATCCTGATATAATTCACTTGTTGTAGTACCCCATACTATAACCTGATATAGATCATAGTGAATCCATGAGTTTATAATCAAGCAATTGATATGTAGTTAGTATCATTATTTTCTTCTGATTTAACTTGGTTAGACAATTTTAAACTTAATGGTAGAACTCATAGGGCTCTTAATATACTTCTCTATGGATTGTACTGCAACGATGTAATGTCGTCACGTTACAACCTGATATAGTTCACTGGATGAGTACGTCTACTACATCTGATCTGAATAGCCTCGCTATTCTTTCTTAGTACATCCCTTTTCTCATAACGATGTAATGCAATCGTGATTACAACCTGATATAGTTCCAAGGGCGTAGCACGTCTACTACTACCCGTGAATCCATGAGCTTACCATTAATCAATTAATATTACATAAGGCATATTTCTTCTTTTCTTTCTTCGTATGAAACTCTATCATTTAGTTCGGAAATCTCTTAATTATAAAGTAATCTCTTCTTAATAGTTCTGGATCTCATACTTTTGCTTTGAGATTTTCTTGAAATCTCCTTAACTCTTATGAGATTTTCTCTGTAGTCTCCTGAATTCCTGAGACTTTTCTCTTGAAAATCTCTTGAATTTCTTATAAGATATTCTTCAGAATCTTTTGAATTCTTATGAGATATTCTCTTTAGATCTTCTATTCTTATGAGATTTCCCTTAAAAAATCTCTTAGATTCTTATGAGATTTATCAATAAATCTATTTAACTTTTTATGAGATTTTTCTAGAAGAACCTTTACGAGATTTTCTGCAAAGTCTAGTAAACTTTTAAGAGATTTTTCTTAAAGAAAACAGTTCAACATTTACAAGATTTTCCTTAAAATCTACTAAATTGTTATGAGAGTTTTTTATAAAATATATTAAACTGTTATGACATTTTATTGAAAGTCTATTAAACTTAATAAGATCTTTCTATAAAATTTGTTGGTCTTATGAGATTTTTCTGAAAATCTACTAATCTTTTATGAGATTTCTTTATAGCAAAAACTTATAGGACTTCTACTTTATGATTCTTAAAACTTTCAGGAAAATAAACGAAGTTTTTCACTTAGATTTCAAAGCTTTTCTTCTATAGATCAAAATCTCATCCTTTTTCATGAAACTTTGCCATTATACTTCAAAATACCAATCTTTCAGATTTTATAAAATTATTTCTATTTATGTTCTTGTAAAATCTCTTGGTACCTCATTCTTTTTAAAGAACTAAAAATCTCTTCATTTACATATTTAAATCTCTTATATCAATTCAATCAATTCATGAGATTTTCATGCATAGTACCTTTTACATCTCTCAAGTTCATATACATATATACCTCTTGAAAATAATTTCAGATTGCACCACATAATTTCAAGCATATATCAAGAATTTATTTAGCAAAAATAGCCAAACAATCACAAGCAATAGACATAGAATTTTTCCTATCTTTCTTCCAAGCTTTTTGCTAAACTTTCTCTAGCTTTTTCTCCTTTAACTAGAGCTTCAAACCCATGTTCCAGCCACCAAATATGCTGCTATTTAGATACATTTGAAAGGGAAAAAGAAGGCTTTGGCTTGAGTTTGACGTAGAGGAAGTGTTCTTGAACAAGTTTAACGATTAATCTAGGTGTATCCTTCAAGAACTTGGTAGTTTCATGGAGTTTGAAGAAGAAAAACTTGAAGAAAGTGAAGAGAGAAAGAAAGGAATGTGAAGCTCTTTGCCCAACCGAGAAGAAATGCTATTTCTTTTTCTTTTTCCTTTATATAAAAACTTACTTGGGGGCTTGTAACATCCCACCTGCTTTATGGATTGACGACTGTCCCCACAAACTAACACGGGTCCTTGCACGCTTTGTAACATCCTAGTTTTCTTCAGATATTAATTGAGGAAAACTTAATAGGAATATTAGAATTCTGAGACGTGGTCATGATGAGCACGACTCCATGAGCGAGTACCCAAAAAAAATAAAATTGAATAGTACTTCACGAGCCCGAGGCCAAAGCCATCGAAACTGGAGAATTTGGGACCCAGAGGTGCCCCAAAGTTAGGGAACATGAAAATAAGATTAGACATGTGTGGAAATGATAATGTTATGCTTAGAATTGCTTTACGGGTAATATCGGGTAGATCGGGTATGGTGTTTACCCGTTCGTAAGATTTCAGTGTGCGGTTTTTAACACGAAAGACACTCCCATTACTACAACTAGATAATATCCCCCAAATCAAGACAAGTGGAAGGCCAAGATTTAATCTTGGAATCCAAGATCAAATCCTAGCCATCCATCATAGCCTAGTCACCAAATTCATCATGATTTTCAAATATCTTGCCTTGCATTTATTACAAGCCTAGTCACTTAATCTTCTTAACCAAGCCAAGCATCATTCTCGGACTTGCAAGGGAAAAACCAGAGGGTGAAGTGCCTCCATAGCCAAGAGCTCCATCTTGCTTTCATCTCACAAAAACCCTAGCTTAGAATCATCAAAACCCAAATCTTCCTTCATAAAAATTGATCTACACTTCCACCTCTACAATTATAACCGATTGAAATTTCAAAAACGTCATCCTTCTTGCACATCCATCATAGATCAGAGGAGGGTTTGAAGTTGTGTAGGGAGTTTTGGTTGTGAAGAAATCCCACCTTGAAGCAAGCTAGAGATAGAAACTTGTTGAACCTTCAAGAGTAGGGTTTCTCTGCCTTTCTTGTGAAATTTTTCAATTCTATTTTAGCTTGCCCTAATTCCAAAAATTTTGATGATATTGATGATTAACATATTGATATTGATGTATGAATTTTTGTGTTGTGTTTGGATGGTTTTAAAATGGGTTTTCTCTCAAGTGAAATTGGAACTAGGTTGCTGGACTAATTTCTGTTCTGTAATAAGAACTTTTCACGAATTTTCTGGAAATTTTGTGGGTGGTTTCATGAGCCATTAAAATTATATGTTGTAGTTAACCTCTTAGACTAAACACACGAATTTTCTTAGGGGTTAATTCTAAGGTTTGATGCCTAAAAAAATTAGGAACCGAATTGTAACTGCTGCTGTCTGAATTGTTGAGGTCTGAAGTAACAAACTTGCCCGAATTTTTCATCATAGCAATTGATTGAGATAGCTCCTGAAATTTTTACACAAGACTAATATCATGTTGAAATACCTCTGTGAATTTTCTTGTACCATGATTCCATTGAATTCTAGGGCTAAATGTTTTGAGAACACAAGTCTGGACTATGAATTTGTGGCTTCTGACCACCAGATTTGCCTATTTTATTGAAGTGGTTATATAACTCTGATTGCCCTGAAATTTTTATAGGTTGTTTTGGACACACTGAAGTGTCATGTGAAATTTTCTTAAGGTTGGAATGGTTGTTTGGTAAGGTAATAAATTGTTGTGCCTGGAACTTCAATTCTGCCAGGATAATGAGATGTGGAAATGGCTGAAATTCTATGATAGTATGTACATATCTTCCTGTATGTTTGAAACCTATGGGGAAAACAGAAACAAGGCTTAGGAAGAATTGAGAGGGAAGGCAAAAAGAAGGACTTCCCTAGAAAAGTTATGAGTCAATAGACGTATCGGCTAGGCATAGACCTGAGTGATCCGAAATGGAAAAAAATGAAGTTCGATGATCTGAATAGGAATGAGCTCATGTCCTAGTAGTCTATGGTCCTCTGTGAAATTGTGAAATGTGAATGTATCTCTCTGTAGAATAAGCCTTCCCTATGTTGAGAAAATTGAGAAAGATATGAGAAATGGAGTTTCTGATTGTGCATATTATTACTCGATCGATTATTGTGATATTATCCTTAGTTCCCGGCCTACGGGTTTCAAAATTTCTGTATATGACTTTGTATGAATATTGTATATGCATGAATTGCTTATCCCTCCTATGTGTAGTATATGGGGGAAACTACCCTACTGAGAATTTTATAATATTCTCACCCTCAGTTATATGTATTATATTGTTCAGATTCGCAGATGCCGTCCCTGGTGTTCTCTGTGATTCGCCACAATGGGTGTGGCAATACGATCCTTTGGACTGCATGTATGCTGTTGGTTATTCCTAGTCTCGATCTACATGTTCTTCGATCGCTCCTTCAGGACTTCGGTCTTTGTCGCGGACTTCAACCGCTTTTCCTTATGACGGTGTGCCCCTTCATATGGCCCATCCTGTGTTTGAGATCCCCCTCGCTCCACCCGTATATCAACTAGCAGGACGCACCTGTTCGTCATCCTCCTCATCTGACTCAGATCCATCTGAGGACCTCGTGCCCTTGGCGGAGGTGAAGTCATCGCCCGATGGCTGACGGCTTCCTGCACAAGGAGTAGAGACCTCCAAGACGGATGCATTGTACATAGTAATAGGACAGTCTTAGGACCTTACTAGCCTGGACTGACGTATTATTAGTCTTCTTTTGCTATGTTGTATCTGTATGTTTTTTTGAGCAGGTTGGGTTTTCGGAGGAGGAACTAGTCTTGTTCACTAGAGAGATTTTGACTACTTAGGGTTGTTCTGGTTACCTCTTATGATAATGTATATATTGTAACTAAACTTGAGGTCCGTATGTATCTATTTGATTTTGGCTACGACTATATATGTAGTACACTTCTTTATTCCTATGTTACGACTAGTGCATATTCAAAACATTAGTGATACCCCGCTAATTACTATGTTAGTATCTCTCGGAGAATGTAGAAGTTGGAGGGTGTTACACGCTTTGTCCTCACTCACACGCTTCCTAGGAAAACTTCCCATGAGGTCACCCATCCCAAAATTATCCCAAGTCAAGCACGTGAACTCTAGAGTTCTTTTGTGATGGGCTACCGAAGAAAGATGCATCTTTGTGACATAGGTAGTACCAATCAATTCATATAATCCCTCCTTAACTGTATAGTCCCATACCTATAGAACTCAGGATCCCTTTCATTTGGGTGTGTAATCGGTTCATTCATGTACCCTCCGCTTGGAGGTAGAAGCCGCTCCTTGTCCATGCCTTCTCGCATTGCGATCACTCTCTTCCTCATCCCGGGCGTTACATGCCCACCAGCTTCTCTTGGTTCGTCCCAACCACACCGTATTGGGAGAGGTGTAAGCTCTGATACCATTTGTAACATCCCCTACCTGCTTTATAGATTGATGACTGTCCTCACAAACTAACATGGGTCCTTTTGGCGTGCTTTGTCCTCACTCACACGCTTCCTGGGAAAACTTCCTAGGACGTCACTATCCCAAAATTACCCAAGTCAAGCACACTTAACTATGGAGTTCTTTCGTGACGGGTTATGAAAAGAAATATGCATCTTTGTGGCATAGGTAGTACTAATCAATTCATATAAGCCCTCCTTAACTGTATAGTCCCATACCTACACAAACTCAGGATCCCTCTCATTTGGGTGTGTAATTGGTACATTCATGTACCCCTTTACTTGGAGGCAAGAGCCACTCCTTGTCGTGCCTTCTCGCACCGCGATTTTCCCCCTCATCCCTAGCGTTCCAGGACCAAGTAAAAAGTATGTCTATTGGATCGATTTGCTTTGTTTTTGTATTAGAAATGTCTATATTATTTAATTGTCATAAGTAAAAATTATATGAGATATGATAATATCCATTATTTTACCAACTCAATATTTTGGTGTATCAGTTATTACCATTTCGGTGTATCGATTATTACCATTTCGGTACCCGATTGACATAAAAGAAACTTTCCGGATTAAGATATCTATTTACCCTTATACTTATTTTGTCTATGTCATTATACCAATTATAGGGTCTCATTCTATATCTCGATTAAAATATTATTATATTAATTTTTTAATAATATTAAATTAATTTTCATTTTTTACAAACTCCTCATATTATTCTGATCATAAATGTCTCTGTCATAATTTTCAAAATCCCTATAGATTATTCACAATTAATCATTTTATGACAATAATACTAAAAACTGGGTGGTTACATTCTCCTATTGTTGTCATAGCTTTTCTCCGACCTTGAGCACTCAAAATCTTACCTTAGTCTTTATCCGCTCGATAGTTTGCCGGACAAGGTCTAGTCCTAAAAGGCTACTCTCACTTGATTCAGACCAACATAGAGGCAATTGTCACTCCCTTCCATATATAGTTTCATAGGAAGTCATTCTGATACTTGCGTGATAGTTGTTGTTGTAGGAGAATTTGGTTAATGGTTAATATGATGAGAACACGGCTAGTGGCAAGGACAACAAGGCACTTCGAGGACTTGGGACCTATGACAAGATCAAGGGCTAGGAAAGCAAAGGAGGCATTGCAACAAGTTGTAGCAACAATTCTTGAGGCAGCCCCTAATTTGGAAGATTTGAAGCCCAAAATGGTGCATTGCATCACCCCACTTGAAGACCCCTGATGCTATATGGACTGCCACCATCTTTTTAAGCCTTTTTATGTTACTAAATAAAGTTTGTAATAATGTAATTGGGCTTGTGAATTTTGTAACCCATCACTTGTTAATTTCATAATTTTATTTAATTTATATTTTAATCATAGGCTAAGTATTACAGCCTACTTGTGTAACATCCTAGTCCTTTTCTTTAGAAATTGATTAAGGAATGGTAAATGGGAATATTAAGTTTCTAGACGTAATTGTGATGAGAACGACTCTATGATTGAGCACAAAAAAAAAAGATGAATAGTATTTTGCAGCCCATAGGCCCACTGAGTTGCAAAAACTTAATTAGACCCAAGAGGTGCCGAAATTAGAAAAACATGGGAATAAGGTTAGAAATAATTAGAAATGAAAATTTTATGCTTAGAATTAATTTTCAGTAATATGTTTATAGGGTATGGTGTTTACCCGGGGGAAATTTCGGTGTGTGATTTTTAACACCAAAAAATATTTTCATCATCACCAATGGATAATATCTATCCATTTAGGACATGTGGAAGGCCAAGATTTAATCTTGAAATCCATGATTAAATCCTAGCCATCCATTTTGCTTTATTACACAAATTGATTTCTTTATTACATAATATCTTCATGCATTAAATACAAAGAAGCCAAGTCACAAACTTCTTCTCCAAGCTAGAAATCATTTTCGGCTAGCAAGGGAAAGAGAGAGCAGCCACCATTTTCATCTTCAAGAGCTTGATCTTGAGTTCTAAGCCCAAAAACACTAGCCTAGAGTTGTTGAAACCTCAAAGTTTCTTCATTAAACTTGTTCTACACCTTGATCTCTACAAATCTAACCGAACAAAATCTCTATTCCTCATCAAATCTTGCCTTGTTACCTCACACCTCACTGATTTAAGAAGGGTTTGAAGTTGGTTTGGGAGCTTTGGAGTGGAAGGATTCAAGCTTGGATCATCTTGGAGCCGAAGATCAACTAAGTTGCTAAAAGTAGGGTTTTAATTGCTTGTTCTTGTCAAATTTATTCTGATGTGTTTTGATGGAGCCAATCCCAAAATTTCTAGTTATATTGGATGATGTTATGTTGATATTGATGTATTAATTTTGGTGGGTTTGGACGGTGTTAGAGTATGATTTTTGTTAAAGGGAATCTTGACTAGGCTACTAGATTTTGATTTTCCTGCAAGCAGTAGTTATGCACGAATTTTCTGGTATGGTTGTGGTTAGTTTCATGAGCTAAAAAAATTATATGTTGGATTTAACATCTTAAACTAACTACATGAATTTTCTTGGGTGTTGATTTTAAGGTTTACAGCCTAAAAAAAATCAAACTTAAATAGACTAATGCTGTCTTGATTGTTGTAATTGAAGCAATATGATTGTATGATTTTATTACCATAGCAAATGATTGAATGAGCCTTTAAAATTTTTATACGAAGTTAATAACATATTGAAGTATCACTCTAAATTTTATTGTGCATTGATTCAGTCATTTGCTAGGGTTAAAAATTATGATAACTCTGTCTAATCTGATTTGGTGGCCTCACCACTAAAATTTACAATTTCCTGAAGGAGGTAGAGAGCTTTGTCTTGAAATATTTATAGGGCCTCCTAGACACATTGAAGTGTCATAGAGAATTTTTTGATGCTTGACTCGTCCATGTGTAGGGGAAGATAAATTTTGCTACTTGAGTAAGATTTTGCCGATATTGGAAATGAATTACAAATGTTGATTTAGTACTATAATTACTTGTAATTCAACTAGGATGTGAATGAATGCATACCATGAACTCTAATGATTGATTTATGAGAAAAGAATAAAGATTACACTGTGCACGAACGCATATATATGGTTTATGCACGCCTTGGGAAAGAGAAGTACTAGATATACCTATATGCGAAAAGAGAATTTATACATGTCACTTGTGCATATTTTTAACATATGGAGAAAACAGAGACAAGGCTTAGATGGGATAGAGGGAAGGCAAGAGTAAGGACTTCCCTAGAAAATTGATGAGTCAGTAGACGTATCGGCTATGAGTAGAACTATGTATGATTCGGAAATGGAAAAAAAATGAAGTCAAATGATCACGGATAGGAATGAGCTCATCCTTTGCAGAATTGTCAAATACAGATACATTTTATGTGGAATTAAGCCTTTCCTATGTTAACCAAAGGAGGAAAATACATGGAATTGAACTTATGGTCCCAAATAATAGTACATGACTTATTCCGTGATGACATCCTAAATTCCCATGATTTACATATTTTAGCATTGATGCCTATAACTTTTGTATGGATGTTTTATATAAACAAACTCATTATCTATATTCTGTATAGTATTGGGGGAACCACCCTACTAAGAATTTTATAGTATTCTCACCCTGCAGCTGTATGTACTTGTATTACTCAGATTACAGATGCCGTCACTGATATTTTTCCTTGATTTGCCACAATGGGTGTGGTAGTACGATCAAGCACTCGACTCTTTGTATGCCATGGGCTATTCTCTGTTTCATGTATATATGTTTTTCAATCGTTCCTTCAATGCGTCGGTTTTTTGAGAGTTCGACTGCTTCTCCCTATGACGGCGTGCCTTTCATATGGCACACCCAGAGGTGTTCAATGTTAAGTCGTGCCACATGTATCCCTCCGCAGATGTACCCGTTTCTTCATCATCATCCTCCAACTGGACCCACCTAAAGGTTCGGACACCCCGGCATAGGCAAGGCTATCATCCGATGGCCAATGGCTTCCTGTAGGAGGACGTGAGGTTTTGAGGGACTCTTGGCTTATACGTAGTAGTAGGGTAGTGTTAGGATGGTACCAGCTCCAATTGTACTCCTGGATGTATTCAGTTCATTTGTATCGATATGTGATTTTGTTGGACCGGATACCAGAGAGGCTAGCCTTTTGTTATGGAGTCCCTGACTAGCTTCAGGGTTAACTGACTTGTTTGGCATTATGATGTATATCTCGTAAACTTAGAGATTATGTTCATATATGTAAATATGAGTGTTGCAACATATGTATCTAAAGCTCTTTACTACCTTGTATTTCAACTAGTATAGATTTTGAATGTAAGTAATACTCTACTACTTACTATGTCAATACGAGTAGAATATTAAGTTTTCGAAGATATTTGTGATGAGAACGACTCTATGATAACAGAAAAAAAAAAATGAATAGCATTTTGCGGGCCCCAACCAGGTAAGTTAAAAACTTAGATTTGGGACCCAAAGGTGCCCGAAATTAGGAAAACATGGGAATAAGGTTAGAAATAGTTAGAAATGAAAACTTTATGCTTAGAATTAATTTTCGGGTAATATCGGTTTTATTGGGTATGGTGTTTACCCGTTCGGAGAAATTTTGGTGTTTGATTTTTAACAGAAAGATATTTCCATCATCACCAATAGATAATATCTATCCATTTAGGACATGTGGAAGGCCAAGATTTAATCTTGAAATCCAAGATTAAATCCTAGCCATCCATTTTTCTTTCTTACACAAATTGATTTCTTTATTACATAATATCTTCATGCATTAAATACAAAGAAGCCAAGTCACAAACTTCTTCTCCAAGCTAGAAACTATTTTCGGCCAGCAAGGAAAGAGAGAGAGTAGCCACCATTTTCATTATCAAGAGCTTGATCTTGAGTTCTAAGCCCAAAAACACTAGCCTAGAGTTATTGAAACCTCAAAGTTTTTGCATTAAACTTGTTCTACACCTTGATCTCTAAAATCTAACCGAACAAAATCTCTATTCGTCATCAAACCTTGTCTTGTTGCCTCACACCTCACTGATTTAAGAAGGGTTTGAAGTTAGTTTGGGATCTTTGGAGTGGAAGGATTCAAGCTTGGATCATCGTGGAGCCAAAGATCCACTAAGTTGCTAAAAGTAGGGTTTTAATTGCTTTTTCTTGTCAAATTTATTCTGATGTGTTTTGATGGAGCCAAGCCCAAAATTTCTGGTTATGTTGGATGATATTATGTTGATATTGATGTATTAATTTTGGTGGTGGGTTTGGAGGTGTTAGAGTATGATTTTTGTTAAAAGGAATATTGACTAGGCTGTTGATTTTGATTTTCCTGCAAGTAGTAGTTATGCATGAATTTTCTGGTATAGTTGTGGTTAGTTTTCAGATAAAAATATTATATGTTGGATTTAACATCTTAAAATAACTACATGAATTTTCTTGGGTGTTGATTTTAAAGTTTACTGCCTAAAAAAATCAGAACTGAGATGAGCTTGATGTTGTCTTGATTGTTGTCACTGAAACGTATATTGTCCAATTTTATTACCATAGCAAATGACTCAATGAGCCTTTGAAATTTTTACACGAAGTTAATAACATATTGACGTATCACTGTTTATTGTGCATTGATTCAGTCATTTGCTAGGGTTAAAAATTATGAGAACTTGGTCTATTATGATTTGGTGGCCCTTGACCACTAAAATTGTACAATTTATTGAAGGAGCTAGAGAGCTCCATTTTTCTGAAATTTTTACAGGGCCTCTAGACATATTGAAGTGTGAAGAATTTTTGTTAGGCTTGATTCGACCATGTGTAGGGGAAGATAAATTTTGCTACTTAAGCACAGATTTTCCGAATGTTGAAATGAATTACAAATATTGATTTAGTACTATAATTACTTGTAATTCAACTAGGATGTGAATGAATGCATACCATGAACTCTAATGATTGGTTTATGAGAAAAGAATAAAGATTACACGTGCATGAATGCATATATATGGTTTATGCGCGCCTTAGGGAAAGAGACCGTACTAGAGATACTTATATGCGAAAAGAGAATTTATACATGTCATTTGTGCATATTTTTAACATATGGGGAAAATAGAGGCAAGGCTTAGATGGGATAGAAAGGGAAAGCAAGAGTAAGGACTTCCCTAGAAAATTGATGAGTCGATAGACGTATGAGCTAGGAGTAAACTGTGTATGATTCGGAACTGGAAAAAATGAAGTTAGATGATCATGGATAGAAATGAGCTCATGTTCTAGCGGTCTATGTTCCTTTGCGTAATTGTCAAATGTAGATACATTTTTATGTGGAATTAAGCCTTCTCTATGTTAACAAAAGGAGGAAAATACAAGGAATTGAACTTATGGCCCCAAATAATAGTACATGACTTATTCCTATTGATGACATCCTAAATTCCCATGATTTACATATTTTAGCATTGATGCTTATAACTTTTGTATGGATGTTTTATATAAACAAACTCATTATCTATATTGTATAGTCTGGGGGAACCACCCACTTAGAATTTTATAGTATTCTCACCCCCAGCTTATGTACTTGTATTACAAAGATTTCGAATGCCGTCACTAATATTTTCCTTGATTCGCCACAATGGGTGTGGCGGTATGATACGCACTCGACTCCTTGTATGTCGTAGGCTATTCTCAGTTTCGTGTATATGTGTTTTTCGTCGTTCCTTTAGTGTCGGTTTTCCTAGAGTTCGACCCTGCTTCTCCCTATGATGGCGTGCCCTTCATATGCCACACCCAAGGTGTTCGATGTTCCTGGCTGTGCCACATGTACCTCCTCCGAGATGTACCCGTTTCTTCATTATCATCCTCCTACTCGAACCCACTTGAGGGTCTGAACACCCAGACGAAGGTGAGGACTGATGGCCAATGGCTTCCTGTAAGAGGGCATGAGGTTTCCAGGGACTCTTGGCTTGTATGTAGTAGTAGGGTAATGTTAGGATTGTACAGCCTGAGCTGATGTACTATTGGATGTATTGAGGTTCATTTGTATTGACATGTGATTTTGTTGGACCGGATACCCAGCAGGCTAGCCTTTTGTTATGGAGTGCCTAACTAGCTTAGGGTTAATTGACTTGTTTGGCATTATGATGTATATCTTGTAAACTTAGAGATTATGTTCATATATGTAAATATGAGTGTTGCAACATATGTATCTAAAGCTCTTTCCGCCTTGTATTTTGACTAGTATAGATTTTGAATGTAAGTAATATTCTCTAGTTACTATGTCAATACTCGAGATAGAATATGGTAAATTAGGAGGGTGTTATATTATGGTATAAAGGGACTATCCTATTAGCTTGAGGATTGGACCGACTATGTTTCCGTAGGATTGTCATGCATTATGATGCATATATGCTTATATGTGTGTATGACCTGGTTAGGAATATTGTGGGTTCCTGCCACACTTAGCTTGGTATTAAGCCTAATAAACTCAATATTTTGTTTTGTATGATAGGAATCAAGGACTTCAAATCAACAAACTAGGAGCGAGCGGGAAATGACATAGAAATGATGAACACCTTTCAGGAAATGGTAGCAGTAATGAGGGAACATGTAACATCCTCCAAGTACAACCCCATCCTTAAGTCATGGTATCATACTCAAGAGTTGTTACTTATATTCTGCGGACCTTTCTTAATTATCTATAATAAGGGTCGATTGAATTGCGTGTTAAATAACTCGTGGTTCTATCGAGATATATAGCTAGAAACAACTTATTTAATACAAGTTAAGTACAAAAGGAAGTTCTTCTAAGAGCTTTACAGTCATATGTTATCTCTTATGTTTTACAGACATATACATACATTTAAGTACAAAAAACACAAGTTTTGCTACTAACTCCTGCAAAATCCACTTGATCTTCTCTGTAGCCTCACCGTCTTCTAGATCAACCTGGGAACACGGAAAAACAAATACATAGGGTGAGAATTCTAAAATTCTTAGTAGGCATTCCCCAAAACATATCCTGAAGTTCATGTCATCGTTACCGCCCAAGCCACTTCGATTTATTTAACAAAAGGTGATCATGCATTACATAATGACTATTCATTTTTAAAGTTCAAAATCAATCTTTTCGAAGTGGGTTACTTTTAAGAAAAACCAATCACTTAATACACTTCTACCGTAGCTCATACTCGTTGTAAGTTATGGCAACCAAGAAGAACCAATATACACAAATATGTATATGCCCAATGTAATGAAATTCATCTTTGATTTTCCTTGATGAATCAAAAGTATCACATCCCTTTCTATTTGCCTTCGACAAGCCAAAAGGATCTCAATCCACTCCATTACCTTTGACAAGTCAAAAGGATCTCATGTGTTATTATTTGCCCTTGACAAGTCAAAGAGGATCTCATGTTTCATTATTTGCCCTTAACAAGTCAAGAGGATCTCAAGTTTCTTGAATCATAGAATTAATTCAGGACATCATTCACTGCATGCATAAAACACATACAGGCATCCATTCACAACGAAATTCTCATTTGTATCTTATAAATCAACCTTTTAAATTATCTAGTATGCAATCATATGTCACAAGACATACAGCCAAAAAGGTAACATCAAGTACTCATGTCATTTTAGAACCAAAAATTCCATTACTTCATCAATTCAAAGCATTGTTGCATTTCCAGCATAATGGCAGATTTTACACCATTGTAACACGAATTATGTTGCCCTCAAACAATCAATTCAGAGGCTATAAAAATTACCCAAGACACTTCAATGTGTCCACAAGGTCCCATAAAAATTTCAATACAACGGAACTCTTAACTCCTTCCATAAATTGTACAAATTCAGTGTCAGGGACCACCAATTCACAGCTTAGACTAGAGTTCTCATAATTTTTCACCCTAGCAAATGATTGAACCAATGCACAATAAAATTCACAGTGATATTTCAATATGTTACTAACTTCGTGTAAAAATTTCAAAGGCTAGTTCAATCCTTTGCTATGTTAATAAAATCAGACAACTTTATTGCTTCAGTTTCAATAATCAGAGTCAAGATCTGCTTTATTTCGGTTTCTGATTTTTCTGAGGCATCAAACATTAAAACTAACACCCAAGGAATTTTATATAGTTATTTTAAAATAAAACATATAATTTTTGTAGGTCATGAAACCACCCACAAATATGTCAAAATTCGGTATCAATTCTACTTCAGGAACGCTTGAAATCCAGCAACCTAGTTCTAATTTCTTTTGGTGGAAACTCATTTTTAACACCATCCAAACCCATCACCAAAATTCACACATCAATAACAATATAACATCAACCAAATAAAATGAAAATTTCGGAATAAAACCAAGAACAGATCATAAAAATTTCAAGAGAAAAGACCATAGAAACCCTACTTTGAGAGCTCTTGAGCTCTATGCTCCAAAGGATGCTCTAGAATGCTTTTGCTTCACTTCAAAGCTTCCCCACCAACATCAAACCCTTCATTTAACCTCTGATTGTGTGCCCTCAAAGTTGGAAAAAGTGATGGATTCAAATTATAATTGGTTAGATTTGTAGGTTATGATGAATAGAATAAGTTTAGTGAAGAGAGTTTGTGGTTTTAGTGACTTTGAGCTAGGGTTTTGCAAGCTTGAAGCTTGTTAATGGAGTTTGAGAGGAAGAAAAATGGAGGAAGGGTTCTTAGAGAGGTCTGGCCGAAATTGTGATGAAGGGAAATGATAAGATGTTGATATTTTGAGTTTAGGGCAAAATACATAGAATTTTCAAGTCCAAAATGTTTTCTTTGAAGATAATTATTGTAATTTTGTGCAATTCCTATTGATTAGTCATAAAGGTGTAATTGTGTGGCACATCTCAAGCCACACACTTGTCCTCCTTAGGTGGCAACTTGCTCTGCAAGTTCATTTGTAAGAAACTGCACAGAAATCTCGTAAACGGGTAAACACCATACCGATTAAACCGATATTACCCGAAAATTAATTTTAAGTATAAAATTATCATTCCCAGATATTCCTAACCTCATTCCCATGTTTCCCTAATTTCAGGCACCTCGGGCCGAATCTAGGTTTCAGCTGTTACGGGCCCATGGGGCCCACAAGGTTACTCTTCATTAGCCCGAATTTTTTTTTTTGACAAGTCCGTTGGGCCGCCCTCATCATTGCTAAACTATTATATTTTGAAATTACTATTAATAAAGCTCAAATTAATTTTTAATTAAATTTTAGGGTGTTCCAGAACAAGCTGAATTGCCAATCAAATGATGGAAAGACTAAACCGCAATGAGAACAAACCCAAGTTGGTAACCCAGGAGGAAATGAAGTGGATAGGGAATACCAAAAATTTGCTGAATTTAGAAAGACAACCCTCCTGGCTTTTCGAGGAGTTTTAAACCCTGAAGCAAAAGAGTGGCTCAAGGCAAT
Source organism: Dalbergia oliveri (assembly GCA_030441495.1). Lineage (NCBI taxonomy): Eukaryota > Viridiplantae > Streptophyta > Magnoliopsida > Fabales > Fabaceae > Dalbergia > Dalbergia oliveri. The sequence goes on along the minus strand of JAMLFY010000004.1, from coordinate 39,302,405 downwards.
AGAAAAGATTTTTCAAGTTCTCCCCTGCACAAAGGTTCAAAAGGTGGCTTTTGCCACCTATATGCTAAAGCGAGATGTGAAATTCTGGTGGGTTGGTACCAGGGGATTATTTGATGCTTCCCAGGCTGAGGTTACCTTGGATATCTTTAAAGAGACTTTCTACCTGTAAGTATTTCCTGTAGATCTGGAATGTGAAGGAGTTAGAGTTCATGGCTCTTAAAAAAGGACCTATGAGTGTACAGAGTATACAACCAAATTCGAAGAGCTCTGCAAGTTTTCTATGATTACTCACGTGACACGGATGAACCTGGAAATGCATGAAATATGAAGGGGTCTGCGTGAAGACATTGAAGCGAAGCCTCTTGGAGATTCGAGACTATCCTACTTTGGTGAATAAGTGTCGACGTCCGAGGAATCTAATAAGAAGCTTGCAAGTTTCAAGTATACACGGAACAATTCAGGAGAGTAGCACTTCGGGGCCTCGATTCAAGCCATACATTAGCCTATGGGGAGATTTCCACCTAATAACAACAATAACAAAGGGAAGCGGCATCAATCCCCAAGATTAGATAAGACGAGAGTGCCCTAAATGTGGGAAATATAATAGGAGAGGCCATGTTGGACAATAAAAATGTGTGCTTCTGCTTGGGGAAACCAACACAAAATATTTGAATGCCCCAATAGGAAAGGTCAATAGCCCGCCCTAGACCGCAACAACAAGGGCGTGTTTTTAGTGAATGTAAAACACTAATTTTCTAACCTAATTTTCTTTAGAAATTAATGGAGGATTTGTTAATGCGAATATTAAGATTCTCGACGCAGTAATAATGAGAATGACTATATGTTCGAGCCAAAAAAAAAAATGTGAATAGTATTTTGCGGGCCTGCAGGCCGCCAAGCCAAAACCCTAGATTTGGGAACAGAAGTTCCAAAATTAGGAAAACATGAGAAATAAGGTTAGAAATAAGTGGAAATGAAAATTTGATGCTTAGAATTTATTTTCGGGTAATATTGAATTAATCGGGTACGGCGTTTACCCGTTTGGTGAAATTTCGTAAATTTAACACGAAAGCTAGTTAATCCCTACAAATTAATGATGTTTATCCTTTTGAAGGCAACATGAATGGCTAAGATTTCATCTTGAATGAAAGATCAAATCTTAGCCATTGATATCAATTTCTTTTAACAAGAATTAATTACACTTTGTAACCAACCAATAAGAACCCACCTTATAAGATTAACATAAACCACCTAACCCCATAATTCTCTCCTCATAATTCTCGTCCAGCAAAGAGAAGATCAGAGGACTCCATTGTTCTCTTCACAAAAAGCTTAAAACCTTAGATTTCAACCCCAAAAATCTTAAGCCTAACCTTGTTGAAACCAAAATTCCCTTAACCAAACTTGTTCTACATTTCAACTTCTACAAATATAACCTATTAGAATCTCCAAACTTCACTCTATTACCTCACTCATCACTGATTAGAGGAGGGTTTGAGTGAGTTTTAAGAGCTTTGGAACAAAGAACTTCCATCTTGGAGCAAACTAGAAACTAGAACACACTAGCTTCCAAGGGTAGGGTTTTTGTTACCTTTTCTTGTTGAATTTTTCTTATTTGTTTTGGTTTGCCCTAAGTCTGAAAATTCTAGTTGTATTGATGGATATTATGTTGATATTGATGTGTTAATTTTGGTAGTAGGTTTGGATGATGATAAGAATCACTTTACTCAAAAAGATGTTAAGTGATACTTGCTGGATTTTCAGGTCTCTTGCAGGCAATGCATGGTCACGATTTTTTGGGCATGTTGTGGTCATTTTCATGAGCTGAAAAATTTATATGTTCAAGTTAACATCTTGGACTAGCTTCACAAATTTTCTTGGGTTCTGATTTTGAGTCAAACTGCTTTAGAAAAATCAGTAACCGAAATTATAAGATGCTGCCAACTATTAGAACTGAGACTTGAATTTGTATAATTTTATTAACATACCAAATGATTGAATTATCTTTGAAATTTTTACAGGAAGTGGATAACACATGGAACTATTACTGTAAATTTTATTGTGAGTTAGTTCAATCAGTTTGTAGGGTTAAAAATTTTGAGAACCCTGGCCTAATCTTTGAATTGGTGGTCTCTGGCTACTAAATTTGTACAATTTCCTGATGGGGTTTGAGAGCTCCAAGTAGTGTTGAAATTTTACAGGGCATCCTAGACACATTGAAGTGTCATGAAAAATTTTTGTGGCCCTTGAACCAACCATTAGACAGGTACATTAAATATTGGTCCTGAAATGATAAATCTGCCCTTGTGAAAAGGTGAAAAAGCCTTAAATTAATGATGACATAGTATATAGTTCAAGTATCTAGTATATGAATGCATAATTCATTAGTGGTTGTATCTTGATTGCACATAATGTACATACTTTAGTGGTATATGCTTATAATTCTTGCATGAGTATTCGTATATGCATGCATTTAGTGTTGATTTCTGCATCGTATATAGGGATTACCCTGAGAATTTTATAATATTCTTATCCCTATGTACATATATGTTTTATTGCATTCAGATGCCATTAGTGATTCTCTTCCTTGACTCACCCCGTGGCAGTGGCACTACGTCTAGGACCTGGACTCCTGCGTTATGGCCTATTTCAGGAGGGCCTACGTATTCTTCAGCCGTTCAGTACTTTTGTATTTACCCAGAGTTCGAACCCGATTTTCCGTATGATGGTGTGCCTCTACACATGGCACATCCAAATGTTTTGTAGCCCCACCAGCACCACCTGTGCCCTCGCAGATGACCTTCGTCATCATCCTCCTCAGACTCGACCCGTTCAAGGCCCAGGCGCCCCCGATGGAGGCAAGGCCATCATGCGATGGCAACGGTTTCCTGTAGGACGATACGAGTTTCTCGAGACTTTTGGTGTGTACATAGTAGTAGTGTGGTGTTAGGACCTTACCAGCCTGAGTTTGATGTACTATTAAATGTTTCAGGTCCATTTATCTATATGTTATTTTGTTAGGCCGATACTTGCAGGGCTAGGTCTTAGGCGAGGGCTAGTCCTGTTCTACGAGGTTTTTGATTAGCTTAGGGGTCATCTCGTTTGCTTCCTGGTGTAGTGTACATCCTGTAACTGAAACCTGATGTTCATATATGTAAAAATGAGTTTCGCAACATATGTATCTAAATCTCTTTATTACCTTGTATTTCGACTAGCATAGTTTTTGAATGTAAGCAATACTCTGCTAATTTCCATGTCAACACTTGAGTAGAACGTGGTAATTGGGAGGGTGTTACATTATGGTATTGAGTGACTATCCTAACAGCCTGAGGATTGGACCGACTATGCTTCTGTAGTAATTGTCATGCATTAAGATGAATATATGGATATATGTATGTGTATGACATCGGTTAGAAATGTTGTGGGTTCCTGCCACACTTGGAATGGTATTGAGCCTGATCAACTCAATATTTTGTTTGGTGTGACAAGAATCAATGACTTCAAATCGGCAAACTAGGAGCGGAGTAGGAAACAACGCTGAAATGATGAATACCTTTCATGAGATGGCGGCGGCAATGAACAAGCTGCCATTGCCAACCTGAATGATGGAAAGACTGAACGATAATGAGGACCAAACCTGCTGGTAACCTTAGAGGGAACGAAGGGATGTAGAATATTAGAAATTTGCTGAGTTTAGAAGGCAAACCCCCGCCTTTTGAGGAGCTTTAAACCCTCTAAAGCAGAAGAATGGATCAAGGCGATGGAAAAGATTTTCTCTGTCTCTCCCTCTCAGAGATTCAATAGGTGGCTTTTGCCACCTACATGCTAGAAGCGGATGCAGGATTTTGGAGGGTTGGCACCAAGGGATTATTTGAAGCTTCCTAGAATGAAGTTCCTGGGATGTCTTCAAAGAGGCTTTCTACCATAAGTACTTCCCGCTTCTATGAGGAACGCGAAGGAGTTAGAGTTCATGGCTCTTAAACAAGGACTATGAGTGTAGCGAGTATCCTGCTAAATTTGAAGAGCTTTGCAAGTTTTTACGATTTACCAACGAGACCTGACGAAGCTTGGAAGTGTATGAAATATGAAGGGGGTTTACGTGAAGACATAGAAGCGCTAAGCCTCTGGAGATTTGAGACTATCCTACCTTGGTGAATAAGTGTCGCGTGGAGTCGAACAAGAAGCTGGCCAACCTCAAGTATGCACAAAGCAATGTCAGAGGGGATTAGCACCCAGGGTCCCTGATTCAAGCCTTACACCAGTTTAGGGAAGATTTCCACCTAACAACAACAACAACCGAGGGAAGCAACTTTAATCCCAAAGCGGACATAAGACAAGAGTGCCCTAAATATGGGAAATATCACGGGAAGGCCTTGCCTGGACAACACAAATTGTTTGCTTCTGTGAAAATCGGGACATAAGATATTTGAGTGCCCCAACAAGAAAGTTCAGTAGCCCACTCCCAGGGCACAACAACAAGGGCGCATTTTCCTGTAAGTGCTAAGGAAGCTTCTCAATTAGCTAATCTCATTCGAGGTAAGTGTGAAATAAATGGTAATATCCTAGATGTCCTGTATGATTTGGGTGCCACTCATTCTTTCATATCCCATGATTGTGTACAAAGGTTAAGATTATCTGTGTTAGTTACCCTGATCTCTTGTATCCACTTTGCTGGTCCTATTAGGACTTATTATGCATGCATGAATCTTCCTCTTCTTATACACTAGAGAATTTCCTGCCAACTTAGTTTCTCTCTTTATTTGGTTTAGAAGTAATCTTAGGCATGGATTGGTTGGTACCCAATTATGTTCTTTTACATTGTCCATAGAACTCGGTGTTTCTTCCCATTCTGCCTTCTATTCCTATGGTTCCCTTTTCCTTTTATTTAGACCTAGTGACACCTAACCCTAGTAAGGTGGACCGTCAGGAATATGTTCTCCTCTCTGCTAGTGAAACTGAAAGTAACCAAGAATTAAGCACGATTCGGTGGTGGGGAGTATCAGATGTGTTCCAACGATATTCAGAGTTTCCACCTAAGAGGGAGATTGAATTCTCCATTGAATTGGTCCCAGGGATGGGTCCTATCTCAATTGCTCCTTAGGATGTCACCCCTAGAGTTGAAGGAATTAAAGGCATAGATTGAAGAATTAGGGAAACATTTCATTAGACCAAGTGCCTCTCCATGGGGGCCCCTGTTTTTGGTAAAGAAAAGGATGGGGGCATGAGGCTTTGCGTGGATTATAGGCAATTGAACAAAGCGACTATCAAGAACAAGTACCTTTTGCCAAGGATTGACGACCTTATGGACTAGTTACGTGGGCAACGTTTTCTCAAAGATTGATCTTAGATCAGTTATCATCAGATTCGAGTTCGAGACGAAGACATTCCCAAAACTGCTTTTAGAACTCGAAATGGAAATTATGAGTAGGGTGATGTCGTTGGACTGACCAATTCTCTAGCGATATTTATGGATTATATGAACCGAATCTTCTGCCCCTATTGGATAAATTTGTAGTCGTCTTTATAGACGATATACTTATTTATTCAAGGACCGAAGGAGAACATGTGGAGCATCTTCGGATTGTGTTACAAATCCTAACAGACGAAAGTTGTATGCTAAGTTGTCAAAATGTGAGTTCTGGATGGAAGATGTTAGGTTTCTTGGCCATGTGGTATCGCGAGGAAATCTCCGTAGATCCCAGCAAAGTGAATGAGTACTCCATTGGGGACAACCAACCACGGTGATGATTTGGAGTTTCCTAGGGTTAGCTGGATACTATAGGCGATTTATCATGGGTTTTTCTCAAATAACATTACTTTTGACTAAGTTAACCCAGAGAACGCTCAATTTAAGTGGACGCCAAGAGTGTGAAACTAGTTTCCAGGAGTTGAAGCAAAAGTTGACCATGGCTCAAGTATTAGTATTACCAATCCTCATGAACCCTTTGAGGTTTATTGTGATGCTTCTAATAAGGGTTTAGGGTGTGTGTTGATGCATAACCAAAATGTGGTTGCCTATGCCTCTCGCAGTTGAAGCCCCATGAAGTAAACTACCCAACTCATGACCTTGAACTTGCAGCTGGTTTTTGCTCTAAAAATTGGTGACACCATCTTTATGGTGTACAATTCAATGTCTTCTCTAATCATAAAAGCTTAAAATACCTTTTTGATCAAGAGTTGAATATGAGGCAAAGAAGGTGGATGGAGTTCCTCAAGGATTACGAGTTTAGTTTAAACTACCACCCAGGCAAAGCAAATGTTATGGCAGATGCCCTTGAGCGGAAATCCCTAAGTATAGCATGCCTAATGATCAAGGAGACGGAGCTAGTGGAGAGCTTCAAGAGGCTTAGTATGGGTATGTCTGTGAACCTAAAGGGTGTGAGGTTAGGTCAGATACTGTGAGTTCCAGGAACGAACTTTTGGCTACACAACCCAAAGATCAAGAGCTTCAAGAGATTTTAAAGTCTGTCCATACAAAGAAGTTGCCAGAATTTACTCAAGACCAGCGAGGTATATGGAGGTATAAGGACAAGGGTATGTGTACCTCCAAGCGGTAATCTCAAAAAGGAGATCTTAAAAGAGGCTCAAGAGGCGAATTCACCATACACCCTGGGACTAGTAAAATGTATGCAGACTGAAAGGATGTTTTGGTGGCCCGGATGAAGAAAGACATAATGGAGTTTGTACGGAAGTGCCTAACTTGTCAGAAAATCAAAATAGAACACCAAAAGCCGCAGGGACTTTACACCCCTTAGAAGTCCCATAATGGAAGTGGGAAAGTATCTCCATGGACTTTGTAGTGGGTTTACCGAGGACGTCGTAGGTCATGACGCTATATGTAACACCCTGCCAACTTCTACATTCTCCTCGAGTACTAACATGGTAGTTAGGGTATTACTAATGTTTTGAATATGCACTAGTCGTAACATGAGGTAATAAAGAAGTGTACTACATATATAGTCGTAGCCAAAATCAAATAGATATATATGGACCTAGGATCTAGTTCCAGTATGTACATTATCATAAGAGGTAACCACAGAACAACCCTAACTAGTCAAAATCTCTAGTGAACAAGACTAGTTCCTCCTACCGAAACCCAACCTGCTTAAGATAACATCCAGATACAACGTAGCAAAGAAGACTAATAATACATCAGTCTAGGCCAGTAAGGTCCTAAGACTATCCTATTACTATGTACAATGCATCCATCTCTGGAGGTCTCTACTCCTCATCAGGAAGCCGTTGGCCATCGGGGCGATGACCTCACCTCTGGGGCATCGGGGTCCTCAGAGGGATCTGAGTAGATGAGGAGGATGACGAAACGGGTGCGTCCGCTGGCTGATATGCGGTGGAGCGAGAGGGATCTCAAATGCTCCAGGATGGGCCATGTGAAGGGGCACACCGTCATAAGGAAAAGCGGTCGAAGTCGCGACAAAGACCAAAGTCCTGAAGGAGCGATCAAAGAACATGTGGTAAAACTGGGAATAACCAACGCGTACATGAGTCCAATGCCGGATCGTATTGCCACACCCATTGTGGTGAATCATAGAAAAACACAGGGACGGCATCTATCGAATCTGAACAATATAATACATACAACTCGGGTGAGAATATTATAAAATTCTCAGGAGGTATTCCCCTTATACTACACATAGTAGGGATAAGCAATTCATGCTTATACAATATTCATACAAAATCAAACACAGAAATCTTGAAACTTGAAGGCCGGGGAACTAAGGATAATATCACAATAATCGATCGAGTAATAATATGTACAATCAGAAACTATTTCATATCTTCTCAATTTTCTTAACATAGGGAAGACTTATTTCAAGAGAATACATTCACTCCACAATTTCACAGAGGACCATAGACTGCTAGGACATGAGCTCATTCCTATTTGAGATCACGAACTTCATTTATTCCCATTTCAATCACTCAGGGTCTATGCC
>JAMLFY010000004.1:39195953-39293953 GCA_030441495.1 Dalbergia oliveri | reverse complement strand
CTACAAGGTGAACTATCCAACCCATGATCTTGAGCTTGGCCTGGTTTTTGCTCTAAAGATCTGCGACACCATCTTTATGGTGTATAGTTCAATGTCTTCTCGGATCATAAGAGTTTAAATACCTCTTTGACAGAAAGAATTAAATATGAGACAGAGACGGTGGATGGAATTCCTTAAGGATTATGAGTTCAATCTGAATTACCACCCAGGCAAGGCAAACGTTGTGGCTGATGCATTGAGCAGAAAGTCCTGAGTGTAGCATGCATGATGATCAAGGAAACGGAACTAGTAGAAGACTTCAAGAAGCTTAGCTTGAGCACGTCTGTTAGCCCGAAGGTGTTGTGTTAGGTCAGATTGAATAAAAGCGAGTTCCAGGAACGGATTTTGGCTGCACAACCTGAAGATCAAGAGCTTCAAGAAATTTTAAAATCAGCTCACACTAAGAAGTTGCCGGAATTTACCACAGACCCTCGAGGTATATGGAGGTATAGGAGGGTCTGTGTACCTACAAGTGGTACTCTCAGGAACGAGATTTTGAAGGAGGCACACAAAGGTGAATTCACCATACACCCTGGGACTAGTAAGATGTATGCAGATCTCAAGAGAATTTTGGTGGCCTGGGATGAAGAGGATATAGCGGAGTTTGTTCGCAAGTGTTTAACTTGTCAAAGAGTCAAAATAGAACACCAGAAGCCGGCTGGAACCTTACACCCCTTAGAGATCCCAGAATGGAAGTTGGAAAGTATCTCCATGGATTTCGTAATGGGTTTCCGAGGACGTCTTCAGGCTATGATGCTATATGGGCCATAGTGGATAGCTGACCAAGTCTCACTCTTACCCATCAAAGCTAATTATCCTTTGGATAGGTTAGCTTCTTTGTATATCCAAGAGATAGTGAGGCTACACGGTGTTCCTTCTTCAATAGTTTCCAGAGGACCCCCATTTTACTTCAAGGTTCTGGGAGCTTTCCAATGGGCCTTTGGAACCAAGCTGTGTTTGAGTATGGCTTATCACCCCCAAACGGATGGGCGCAATGCACCATCCAGACTTTGGAAGATATGCTGAGGGCATGCGTGATTAGCAGAAAGGGAGTTGGGATAAACTACTTCCGCAGGTGGAGTTTGCTTATAATAACAGCTATCATGCTAGTATTGGCATGGCCCCATACGAAGCCTTGCATAGAAGGAAATGTCAATCCCCATTGTGTTGGTACGATTCAGGAGAAGCAAGATTATCGGATCAGTTAGTGAACGACAGAACAAATCCAGAAGATTAAGGATAAAATCCTCGCTACGCAGAGTCGTCAAAAGAGTTATGTAGATAACCAAAGGAAGCCTTTAGAGTTTAAAGAGGGAGAGCACGTGTTCCTGAAGGTCACACCCACTACGGGCGTAGGTAAGTCTTGAAGGTCAAAAAGTTGTCACCTAGGTTTATAGGTCCTTTTAAATTCTTCAACGAATTGGGTCAGCTGCTTATCAAATAGCCCTACCCCCATCTTTATCCAATCTCCATGATGTCTTCCATGTATCTCAACTTAGAATGTACCACCCAGACTCCACCCATATCATTGAACCCGAATCTATACAGCTACGGATGACTTGATGTTTCAAATGCCTCCCGCTAGATCGTGGATAGAGAGATCAAGCAACTGAGGAATAAATCAGTGCAACTAGTCAAAGTAGCTTGGGTGGGCCAGGAAATGAAGAATTCACACGGGATTTAGAGTCAACTATGAGAGAGACCATCCGGAAATGTTTCCAGGTACGAAATTTTGAGGGCAAAATTTTTTCTTAGGTGGGTGGTAATGTAACATCCTAGTTTTTTTCAAATATTAATTGAGGAAAACTTAATAGAAATATTAGAATTCTGGAGACGTGGTTGTGATGAGCATGGCTCCATGAGCGAGTACCAAAAAAAAAAAATTGAATAGTACTTCAAGGGCCCGCAGGCCCGCGGGCTATCAAACTGGAAAATTTGGGACCTAGAGGTGCCCCAAAGTTAGGAAACATGAAAATAAGATTAGACATGTGTGGAAATGATAATGTTATGCTTAGAATTGCTTTATGGGTAATATTTAGATTTGTTTGTTTATCGTTCGGTGACATTTCGGTGTATTTTTAACACCGAAAGACACTCCCATTACTACAACTAAATAATATCCCCCAAATCAAGACAAGTGGAAGGCCAAGATTTAATCTTGGAATCCAAGATCAAATCCTAGCCATCCATCATAGCCTAGTCACCAAATTCATCATGATTTTTTACAAATATCTTGCCTTGCATTTATGACAAGCCTAGTCACTTGATTTCTTTACCAAGCCAAGCATCATTCTCGGCCTTGCAAGGGAGAAACCAGAGGAGAAGTGCCTCCAAAGCCAAGAGCTCCATCTTGCTTTCATCTCACAAAAACCATAGCTTAGAATCATCAAAACCCAAATCTTCCTTCACAAAAATTGATCTACACTTCCACCTCTACAATTATAACCGATTGAAATTTCAAAAACCTCATCCTTCTTGCACATCCATCATTGATCAGAGGAGGGTTTGAAGTTGTGTGGGGAGTTTTGGTTGTGAAGAAATCCCACCTTGAAGCAAGCTAGAGATAGAGACTTTGAGCCTTCAAGAGTAGGGTTTCTCCTTTTCTTGTGAAATTTTTCAATTCTATTTTAGCTTGCCCTAATTCCAAAAATTTTGATGATATTGATGATTAACATATTGATATTGATGTATGAATTTTTGTGTTGTGTTTGGATGGCTTTAAAATGGGTTTTCTCTCAAGTGAAATTGGAACTAGGTTGCTGGACTGATTTCGTTCTTGGAATTAGAACTTTTCACGAATTTCTGGAAATTTTGTGGGTGGTTTCATAAGCCATGAAAATTATATGTTGTAGTTAACCTCATAGAATAAACACACGAATTTTCTTAGGTTAATTCTAAGGTTTGATGCCTCAAAAATAGGAACCGAATTGTAACTTGCTGTCTGAATTGTTGAGACTGAAGTAACAAACTTGCCTAAATTTTTCATCATAGCAATTGATTGAGATAGCTCCTGAAACTTTTTACACAAGACTAATAACATGTTGAAATACCTCTGTGAATTTTCTTGTACCATGATTCCATCGAATTCTAGGGCTAAATATTTTGAGAACACAAGTCTGGACTATGAATTTGTGGCTTCTAACCACCAGATTTGCCTATCTTATTGAAGTGATTATATAACTCTGATTGCCCTTAAATTTTTACAGGTTGTTTTAGACACATTGAAGTGTCATGTGAAATTTTCCTTAAGGTTGTAATGGTTGTTTGGTATGGTAATAAATTGTTGTGCCTAGAACATCAATTCTGCCAGGATAATGAGATGTGGAAATGGCTGAAATTCTATGTTAGTATGTACATATCTTACTGTGTGTTTGAAACATATGGGAAAACAGAAACAAGGCTTAGAAAGAATTGAGAGGGAAGGCAAAAAGAAGGACTTCCCTAGAAATGTATTGAGTCAATAGATGTATCGGCTAGGCATAGACCTGAGTGATTCCTAAATGGAAAAAAATGAAGTTCGGTGATTCGAATAGGAATGAGCTCATGTCCTAGCAGTCTATGGTCCTCTGTGAAATTGTGAAATGTGAATGTATCTCTCTGAGATAAGTCTTCCCTATGTTGAGAAAATTGAGAACGGTATGAGAAAGGAGTTTCTGATTGTACATATTATTACTCGATCGATTATTGTGATATTATCCTTAGTTCCCCGGCCTCGGTTTCCAAGATTTGCTGTGTATGGTTTTGTATGAATATTGTATATGCATGAATTGCTTATGCCTCCTGTGTGTAGTATAAACTACCCTACTGAGAATTTTATAATATTCTCACCCCTAAGTTGTATGTATTATATTGTTCAATTTGAGAGTATGTCCGTCCTGTTTTCTGTGATTCGCCACAATGGGTGTGGCAATACAATCCCTTTAGACTCATGTATGTTGTTGGTTATTCCCAATTCCGATCTATATGTTCTTCGATCGCTCCTTCAGGACTTCGGTCTTTGCCGCGGACTTCGACCCGCTTTCCTTATGACGGTGTGCCCTTCATATGGCCCATCTTGTAGCGTTTGAGATCCCTCTCGCTCCACCGTATATCACCGAGACGCACCTGTTTCGTCATCCTCCTCATCTGACTCAGATCCTCTCAGGACCCTGCCCCCGGCGGAGGTGAGGTCATCGCCCGATGGCCAACGGCTTCCTGCACGAGGAGTAGAGACTTCCAGAGACGGATGCATTGTACATAGTAATAGGATAGTCTTAAGCTTACTACAGGCAGGTGACGTATTAGTAGTCTTCTTTTGCTACGTTGTATCTGGATGTTATTTGAGCAGGTTGGATTTCAGGAGGGGAACTAGTCTCTGTACACTCAGAGATTTTGACTACTTAGGGTTGTTCTGTGGCTACCTCTTATGATAATGTATATATTGTAACTAGATCTTAGGTCCAGATGTATCTATTTGATTTTGGCTACGACTATATATGTAGTACACTTTATTACCTCATGTTACGACTAGTGCATATTCAAAACATTAGTGATACCCGCTAATTACTATGTTAGTACTCGAGGAGAATATAGAAGTTGGCAAGGTGTTACAATTCCAACCTTAAGGAAAATTTCACATGACACTTCATTGTGTCTAAAACAACCTGTAAAAATTTCAGGGCAATCAGAGTTATATAACCACTTCAATAAAATAGGCAAATCTGGTGGTCAGAAGCCACAAATTCATAGTCAAGACTTGTGTTCTCAAAATATTTAGCCCTACAATTCGATGGAATCATGGTACAAGAAAATTCACAGAGGTATTTCAACATATTATTAGTCTTGTGTAAAAATTTCAGGAGCTATCTCAATCAATTGCTATGATGAAAAATTCGGGCAAGTTTGTTACTTTAGATCTAAACAATTCAGGGCGCAGGAGTTACAAGTTGATTCTTAATTTTTTTTGAGGTATCAAACCTTAGAATTAACCCCTAAAAAAATTCGTGTGTTTAGTTTAAGAGGTTAACTACAACATATAATTTTCATGGCTCATGAAACCACCCACAAAATTTCCAGAAAATTCGTGAAAAGTTATTACAGAACAGAAATCTGTAAGCAACCTAGTTCCAATTTCACTTGAGAGAAAACCCATTTTAACCAAACACAACACAAAAATTCATACATCAATATCAATATATTAATCATAAATATCATCAAAATTTTCAGAATTAGCAAGCTAAAACAGAATTGAAAAATTTCACAAGAAAGGCGCAGGAAACCCTACTCTTAAAGGTTCGCAAGTTTCTATCTCTAGCTTGCTCAAGGTGGGATTTCTTCACAACCAAAACTCCCCACACAACTTCAAACCCTCCTCTGATCAATGATGGATGTGCAGAAGGATGAGGTTTTTGAAATTTCATTTGGTTATAATTGTAGAGGTGGAAGTGTAGATCAGTTTGTGAAGGAAGATTTGGGTTTTGATGATTCTAAGCTAGGGTTTTTGTGAGATGAAAGCAAGATGGAGCTTTTGGCTATGGAGGCACTTCACCTTCTGATTTTTCCCTTGCAAGGCCGAGTTCAAGGATGGCTTGGTTAAGAAGATTAAGTGACTAGGCTTGTAATAAATGCAAGGCAAGATATTTGTTAAAAAAAATCATGATGAATTTGGTGACTAGGCTATGATGGATGGCTAGGATTTGATCTTAGATTCCAGATTAAATCTTGGCCTTCCACTTATCTTGATTTGGGGGATATTATCTAGTTGTAGTGATGGAAGTGTCTTTCATGTTAAAAATCGCACATCGAAATCTCACAGAACGGGTAAACACCATACCCGATCTACCGATGTTACACGTAAAGCAATTCTAAGCATAACATTATCATTTCCACACATGTCTAACCTTATTTTCATGTTTCCTAACTTTGGCACCTCTGGTCCCAAATTTTCAGTTTGAATGGCCCAACGGCTTGGCAGATGAAGTACTATTCAAAAATTTTTTTTTTTGGTACTTGCTCATGAAGCTGTGCTCATCATAACCACATCTCCAGAATTCTAATATTCCTATTAAGTTTTCCTCAATTAATATTCTGAAGAAAACTAGGATGTTACATTACCACCCACCTAAATAAAAATTTTGTCCTCAAAATTTCGTACCTGGAAACAATTCGGATAATCTCTCTTCATAGTTGACTCTAACTCCCAAGTGAATTCTTCATTTCCTAGCCCACCCCAAGCTACTTTGACTAGTTGCACTGCTTTATTCCTCATTGCCTGATCTCTCTATCCACGATCAGCGGGAGGCATTTAAAATGTCAAGTCATCCTAACTCTAGATTTGGGTTCAATGATATGGGTGGAGTCTGGGTGGTACATTCTAAGTTGAGATACATGGAAAACATCATGGAGATTGGATAAAGACGAGGGTAGGGCTATTGATAAGCAAGCTGACCTAATTCGTCGAAGAATTGAAGGGACCTATAAACCTAAGTGACAACTTTTTGACCTTAAGACTCTACCTACGCCGTAGTGGGTGTAACCTTTAGGAATAATGCTCTCCCTCTTTAAACTCTAAAGGCTTTCTTCGGTTCTCTGCATAACTCTTTTGACGACTCTAAGCGAGGATTTATCCTTAATCTTTGGATTTGTTCGTCGTCTGATTAACTAGTCCTCCCAACAATCTTGTTCTCCTGAATCATACCAACACAATGGGGACTGACATTTCCTTCCAAACAAGGCTTCATATGGGGCCATGCCAATACTAGCATGATGGCCATTATTATAAGCAAACTCCACCAATGGAAGCAGTTATCCCAATTCCCTTCCTACTCAATCACACACGCCCTCAACATATCTTCCAAGGTTATGATGCGTTGGTCTGTCCATCGTTTGAGGATGATAAGCCGCACTCAAACACAGCTTGGTTCCAAAGGCTCTTTGGAAAGCTCCCTAAAATCTTGAAGTAAAGCGCGGTCCTCTCGGAAACTATTGAAGAAGGGACACCATGTAGTCTCACTATCTCTTGGATGTACAAAGAAACTAGCTTATCCAAAGGATAATTAGTTTTGATGGGTAAGAATGAGCAGATTTGGTCAACCTATCCACTATAACCCATATGGCATCGTGACTTGCTGATGTCCTTGGTAAACCCATTACAAAATCCATAGAGATACCTTCCCACATCCATTCTGGGATTCTAAGGGGTAAGGTTCCAAGGTTTCTGGTGTTCTATTTTGACTCTTTGACAAGTTAAACACTTGAAACAAACTCTGCTATATCCCTCTTCATCCTAGGCCACCAAAACATTCCTTTAAGATCCGCATACATTTTACTAGTTCCAGGGTGTATGGTGAATTCGCCTTTGTGCGCCTCCTTTAAAATATCATTCCTAAGGTTACCACTTGCCGGTAAATAGACCCTCTCTTTATACCTCCATATACCTCGCTGGTCTTGAGTAAATCCTGGCAACTCCTTAGAACGAGCTGATTTAAAATCTCTTGAAGCTCTTGATCTTCGGGTTGTGCAGTCAAAATTCGTCCTTGGAATTCGCTTGTTGTTCCTATCTGACCTAGCATCACACCTTCAGGGCTCACTGGCGTGCCCAAGCTAACTTCTTAAAGCCTTCTACTAGCTCCATTTCCTTGATCATCATGCATGCTACACTCAGGGACTTCCTGCTCAATGCATCAGCTACCACATTTGCTTTGCCTGGATGATAGTTAAACTGAACTCATAATCCTTGAGAAATTCCATCCAGGTCTTTGCCTCATATTCAGCTCTTTTGATCAAAAAGATTTTTTAAACTTTTATGATCAGAAGACATTAACTACACCATAAAATGGTGACGCAAGATCTTTAGTGTAACATCCTCCCAAGTACAACCCCATCCTTAAGTCATGGTATCATACTCAAGAGTTGTTACTTATATTCTGGACCTTTCTTAATTATCTATAATAAGGTCGATCGAATTACGTGTTAACTAACTCGTGGTTCTATCGAGATATATAGCCAGAAACAACTTATTTATTTAATACAAATCAAGTACAAAGGAAGCTCTTCTAAGAGCTTTACAGTACATTATCTCTTATGTTTTACAGACATATACATACACTTAAGTACAAAAAAACACAAGTTCTGCTACTAACTCCTGCAAATCCACTTGATCTTCTCCTCAGCAGGCCTCACCGTCTTCTAGATCAACCTGGGACGACAGGAAAAACAAATACATAGGGGTGAGAATTCTAACATTCTCAGTAGGCGTTCCCAAAACATATACTGAAGTTCATGTCATCGTTACCGCCCAGCCACTTCGATTTATTTAACAAAAGGTGATCATGCATTACATAATGACTATTCATTTTTAAAGTTCAAAATCTATCTTTTCGAAGTGGGTTACTTTTAAGAAAAACCAATCACTTAATACACCTCTACCGTCAGCTCATACTCATAGTAAGTTATGGCAACCAAGAAGAACCAATATACACAAATATGTATATGCCCAATGTAATGAAATTCATCTTTGATTTCCCTTGATGAGTCAAAAGTATCACATCCCTCTCTATTTGCCTTCGACAAGCCAAAAGGATCTCAATCCACTCCATTTGCCTTTGACAAGTCAAAAGGATCTCACTCTCTATTTGCCTTTGACAAGTCAAAAGGATCTCATGTGTCATTATTTGCCCTTGACAAGTCAAAGAGGATCTCATATTTCATTATTTGCCCTTAACAAGTCAAGAGGATCTCAAGTTTCTTGGGATCATAGAATTTAATTCAGTACATCATTCACTGCATGCATAAAACACATACAGGCATCCATTCACAATGAAATTCTCATTTGTATCTTATAAATCAACCTTTTAAATTATCTAGTATGTATTCATATGTCACAAGACATACAGCCAAAAAGGTAACATTAGACTCATGTCATTCTAGAACCAAAAATTCCATTACTTCATCAATTCAAATCATTGTTGCATTTCCAGCATAATGGCAGATTTTACACCATTGTAACACGAATTATGTTGCCCCTCAAACAATCAATTAAGAGGCTATAAAAATTTCACATGACACTTCAATGTGTCTAAAACAACCTGTAAAAATTTCAGGGCAATCAGAATTATATAACCACTTCAATAAAATAGGCAAATCTGGTGATCAGAAGCCACAAATTCATAGTCCAGACTTGTGTTCTCAAAATATTTAGCCCTAGAATTCGATGGAATCATGGTACAAGAAAATTCACAGAGGTATTTCAACATGTTATTAGTCTTGTGTAAAAATTTCAGAAGCTATCTCAATCAATTACTATGATTAAAAATTCGGGCAAGTTTGTCACTTTAGTCTCAACAATTCAGACAGCAGCAGTTACAATTCGGTTTCTAATTTTTTTGAGGCATCAAACCTTAGAATTAATCCCTAAGAAAATTCGTATGTTTAATCTAAGAGGTTAACTAGAACATATAATTTTCATGGCTCATGAAACCACCCACAAAATTTCCAGAAAATTCGTGAAATGTTCTGATTACAGAACAGAAATCAGTCCAGCAACCTAGTTCCAATTTCACTTGAGAGAAAACCCATTTTAAAACCATCCAAACACAACACAAAAATTCATACATCAATATCAATATGTTAACCATCAGTATCATCAAAATTTTCGGAATTAGGGCAAGCCAAAACAGAATTGAAAAATTCCACAAGAAAGGCGAAAACCCTACTTTGAGAGCTCTTGAGCTCTATGCTCCAAAGGATGCTCTAGAATGCTTTTGCTTCACTTCAAAGCTTCCCCACCAACATCAAACCCTTCCTTTAACCTCTGATTGTGTGCCCTCAAAGTTGGAAAAAGTGATGGATTCAAATTATAATCGGTTAGATTTGTAGGTTATGATGAATAGAATAAGTTTAGTGAAGAGAGTTTGTGGTTTTAGTGACTTTGAGCTAGGGTTTTGCAAGCTTGAAGCTTGTTAATGGAGTTTGAGGGGAAGAACAATGGAGGAAGGGTGCTTAGAGAGGTCTGGCCAAAATTGTGATGAAGGGAATGATAAGATGTTGATATTTTGAGTTTAGGGCAAAATACATAGAATTTTCAAGTCCAAAATGTTTTCTTTGAAGATAATTAGTGTAATTTTGTGCAATTCCTATTGGTTAGTCATAAAGGTGTAATTGTGTGGCACATCTCAAGCCACACACTTGTCCTCCTTAGGTGGCAACTTGCTATGCAAGTTTCATTTAGTGTAAGAACTTAACAGAAATCTCGCCGAACAAGTAAACGTACCCGATTAAACGATATTCCCGAAAATTAATTTTAAGTATAAAATTATCATTCTCAGATATTCCTAACCTCATTCCCATGTTTCCCTAATTTCAGGCACCTCAGGACCGAATCTAGGGTTTCAGCGGGCCGATGGGCCCACAAGGTTACTATTCACCAGCCCAAAAAATTTTTTTTTTTTTTGAGGTCGTTGGGCCGCCCTCATCATTACTAAACTATTATATTTTTGAAATTATGATTAATAAAGCTCAAATTAATTTTTAATTAAATTTTAGGGTGTTACATTTAGAGCAAAAACCACTACCGCTAGCTCAAGATCATGAGTTGGATAGTTCACCTCATGGGGTCTCACCCGGAGGGCATAAGCAACCACATTTTTGTGCTTCATCAATACGCACCCTAGTCCTTTATGGGAAGCATCCAATAAACCTCAAAGGGTTCATGTGGTAAGGTAACACCAACATAAGGTATAGTCAACTTCTCCTTTAATTCCTGAAAACTACTCTTACATTCTGGTGTCCACCGAAATTGAGCATTCTTTCGTTAACTTCGTAATGGTAGGCTAGCTGGGAAAAACCCATAATAAATCGCAATAGTATCCGGCTAGTCCTAAACTTAAAATCGTCACCGTAGTTGGTCGTCCCGATTAGTCCAGACTCTACTTTCCTGGATCTCCAAGACTCCCTCTCGTGAAATCACATGATTGAGAAACTTAACGTCTCCATCTAGAACTCACACTTTGACAATTTAGCATACAACTTCCTCTCCTTAGGATCTGTAATACCGCCCTAGATGCTCCGCATGTTCTTCTTGGTTCTTGAATAAATAAGTATGTCATCTATAAAGACAACTACGAATTTATCCAAGTACGGCGAAAGATCGGTTCATATAATCCATAAAACTGGACATTGGTTAGCCCAAAGACATCACCTTATACTCATAATGTCCATTCTGGAGTTCTAAAGGATCTAGGGATATCCTGATTGAACTGAATCCTGATGGTAACCTGATCTAAGGTCAATCTTTGAGAACTCACAACCTTGGACCAATTCAATAGAAAACTCAACTTCCTCTTGGGTGGAAACCCTGGAATATCCTATGGGAACACATCTGGATACTCTCTCACCACTGGAATGATCTCACTTCTTGGTTAATTTCGACTTCACTAGGAGAACATATTCCTGACAGTCTACCTTACTAGGGTTATGTGTCACCAGGTCTAAGTAAAAAGAAAGGGAACCCAGAATAGAGGAAGACATGAGAAGAAATATGCAGTTCTAGTTGGATAATGCAAAAGCACATAATTTGGTACCAGCCAATCCATACCTAAAATGACTTCTAAGCCAGACAAAGGTAGACAAAACAAATTTGCATTAAATTCTCTGGCATTTACAAAAAGAGAAGTGGTCATGCATGCTTGACAAGTTCTGATAGGATTCGCGTAGGGGTGGATACGAGGAGGTCATATGATAACTCAAACACAGGTAATCCTAACTTTTGTACACAGTCATAGGATATGAAAGAATGGGAGGCACCGAATCATACAGTACGTCTAAGGTAATTCCATTTATTTCATACTTACCTCGAATAGATCAGATGAAAGTCTCCTTGGCATCCACGCAAAAACATGTCCTGGTTGTTGTGGTTCTGGAGGTGCATGAGCTTTCTTATTAGGACACTCGAAGATCTTGTGTCCTAGTTTCCGAAGCATGTGATTTGTGTGGTCCAAGCAAGGCCGGTTCCTGTGATATTTCCCGCATTTAAGATACTCTCTTGCCTCCGGTCTTGGAGATTGAATCTGTTTCCTCTGTTGTTGTTGTTGTTGTTGTTGTTGTTTTGTGGAAATCTTCCCTTAGATTGGTGCATAGGCTTGAATCGAGGGCCTTGGGCGCTAGTCCTCTCCTGACATTGTTTTGCGCATACCTGAGGTTTGCCAACTTCTTGTTAGACTCCTTAGCGCGTCGACACTTGTTCACTAAAGTAAGATAATCTCGAATTTCCAAGAGGCTCAGGCGGCTTCAATATCTTCACGTAGACCCCCTTCATATTTCATGCATTTCCAAACTTCGTAGGTCACTTGGTTAATCTAGAAAATTTGCAAAGTTCCTCAAACTTGGCGGTATACTTTGCCACACTCATAGGACCTTGTCTAAGGGCCATAAATTCTAATCACATTTCTCACAGAAACGGGGAAGTACTTGTGATAAAAAGCCTCCTTGAAGATGTCCCAGGTGACTTAGATGCGGAAGCTTGGAAAGTCCTCTAGTACCTACCCACCGAATTCACATCTGCTTCCAGCATATAGGTGGCAAAAGCCACCTTTTGAATCTTTGTGCAGGGTAGAACTGAGAAAATCTTTTCCATTGCCTTGATCCACTCCTCTGCTTTGCGGGTGAAAGCTCCTCGAAAAGGTGTGGGGTTCCCCTTTCTAAACTAAGCAAATTTCTGATATTCTACATCTACTTCATTCCCTGGGTTCCAGGAGGGGTGCTCCTCATTGCGGTGTAATCGTTCCATCATTCGGTTAGCAACCAGCTTGCTCCTCATTGCTGCGGCCATTTCATGGAAAGTGTTCATCATATCAACATTGTTCCTGCTTCACTCCTGGTCTCCCGATTTGAAGTCATTGATTCCTGTCACACCAAACAAAATATTGAGTTGATCAGGCTCAATACCAATCCAAGTGTGGCAACCCACAACATTTCAACCACAATTGTATACACACACACACACACACACACACACACACACACACATATATATATATATGCGTCATCATGCATAACAACTACTACGGAAACATAGTCGGTCCAATCCCCAGGCTGATGGATACCGACTCTAATACCATAATGTAACACCTCCAACTACATTCTCCTCGAGTATTAACATGGTAGTTAGCGGGGTATTACTAATGTTTTGAATATGCACTAGTCGTAACATGCAGTAATAAAGAAGTGTACTACATAGATAGTCGTAGCCAAAATCAAATAGATATATATGGACCTAAGATCTCTTCCAGTATGTACATTATCATAAGAGGTAACCAGAACAACCCTAACTAGTCAAAATCTCTGAGTGAACAAGACTAGTTCCTCCTACCGAAAACCCAACCTGCTCAAGATAACATCCAGATACAACGTAGCAAAAGAAGACTAATAATACGTCAGTCTCCAGGCCAGTAAGGTCCTAAGACTATCCTATTACTATGTACAATGCATTCGTCTGGAGGTCTCTACCTCATACAAGAAGCCGTTGGCCATCGGGGCGATGACCTCACCTCCAGGGCACGGGTCCTAGAGGGATCTGAGTAGATGAGGAGGATGACGAAATGGGTGCGTCTCCGGCTGATATGCGGGTGAAGCGAGGGATCTCAAACGCCAGGATGGGCCATGTGAAGGGCACACCGTCATAAGGAAAAGCGAGGTCGAAGTTCGCAGCAAAGACCAAAGTCCTGAAGGAGCGATCAAAGAACATGTATTCAGAAACTGGGAATAACCAACAACGTACATGCAGGTCCAATGGATAATTGCCACACCCATTGTGGCGAATCAGAAAAACACAGGGACGGCATTATCTAAAATCTAACAATATAATACATACAACAGGGGGTGAGAATATTATAAAATTCTCAGTAGGTAGTTCCCCATATATGCTACACAGTAGGGATAAGCAATTCATGCTTATACAATATTCATGCAAAATCATACACAGAAATCTTGAAAACCCGTAGGGGGAACTAAGGATAATATCACAATAATCGATCGAGTAATAATATGTACAATTAGAAACTCCATTCCTCATATCTTTCTCAATTTTCTCAACATAGGGAAGGCTTATTCTCAGAGAGATACATTCACACTCCACAATTTCAGAGGACCATAGACTGCTAGGACATGAGCTCATTCCTATTAAGATCAGAACTTCATTTTTTCCATTTCCGGATCACTCAGGGTCTATGCCTAGCCAATACGTCTATTGACTCATAACTTTTCTAAGGAAGTCCTTTTTTTGCCTTCCCTCTCAATTCTTTCTAAGCCTTGTTTCTTTTTCCCCATATGTTTCAAACATACAGTAAGATATGTACATACTATCATAGAATTTCAGCCATTTCCACATCTCATTATCCTGGCAGAATTGATGTTCCAGGCACAACAATTTGTTACCATACCAAACAACCATTCCAACCTTAAGGAAAATTTCACATGACACTTCAATGTGTCTAAAACAACCTGTAAAAATTTCAGGGCAATTAGAGTTATATAACCACTTCAATAAAATAGGCAAATCTGGTGGTCAGAAGCCACAAATTCATAGTCCAGACTTGTGTTCTCAAAATATTTAGCCCTAGAATTTGATGGAATCATGGTACAAGAAAATTCACAGAGGTATTTCAACATGTTATTAGTCTTGTGTAAAAATTTCAGGAGCTATCTCAATCAATTGTTATGATGAAAAATTCGGGCAAGTTTGTTACTTCATTCTCAACAATTCAGACAACGGTTACAAGTCAGTTCTTAATTTTTTTTTGAGGTATCAAACCTTAGAATTAACCCTAAAATAATTCGTGTGTTTAGCTTAAGAGGTTAACTACAACATATAATTTTCATGGCTCATGAAACCACCCACAAAATTTCCAAAAAATTTGTGAAAAGTTCTTATTAGAACGAAATCAGTCCAGCAACCTAGTTCCAATTTCACTTGAGAGAAAACCCATTTTAAAACCATCCAAACACAACACAAAAATTCATACATCAATATCAATATGTTAATCATCAATATCATCAAAATTTTCGGAATTAGGGCAAGCTAAACAGAATTGAAAAATTTCACAATAAAGGCAGCAGAAAACCTTATTCTTGAAGGTTCAGCAAGTTCTATCTTTAGCTTGCTTCAAGGTGGGATTTCTTCACAACCAAAACTCCCCACACAACTTCAAACCCTCCTCTGATCAATGATGGATGTGCAAGACATATGAGGTTTTTGAAATTTCAATCGGTTATAATTGTAGAGGTGGAAGTGTAGATCAATTTTTGTGAAGGAAGATTTGGGTTTTGATGATTCTAAGCTAGGGTTTTTGTGAGATGAAAGCAAGATGGAGCTCTTGGCTATGGAGGCACTTCACCTTCTGATTTTTCCCTTGCAAGGCCGAGTTTAAGGATGGCTTGGTTAAGAAGATTAAGTGACTAGGCTTGTAATAAATGCAAGGAAAGATATTTGTTAAAAAAAATCATGATGAATTTGGTGACAAGGCTATGATGGATGGCTAGGATTTGATCTTGGATTCCAAGATTAAATCTTGGCCTTCCACTTGTCTTGATTTGGGATATTATCTAGTTGTAGTGATGGAAGTGTCTTTCAGTGTTAAAAACGCACACTGAAATCTCACCGAACGGGTAAACACCGTACCCAGACTACCTGATGTAACATCCCAAGTACAACCTCATCCTTAAGTCGTGGTATCATACTCAAGAGTTGTTACTTATATTAACCTTTCTTAATTATCTATAATAAGGGTCGATTGAATTACGTGTTAACTAACTCGTGGTTCTATCGAGATATATAGCTAGAAACAACTTATTTATTTGATACAAGTCAAGTACAAAAGGAAACTCTTCTAAGAGCTAGAAGAGCTTTACAGGTACATTACTGTTATCTCTTATGTTTTACAGACATATAGATACATTTAAGTACAAAAGACACAAGTTCTCTATTAACTCCCCAAAATCCACTTCATCTTCTCCTGAAGCCTCACCGTCTTTTAGATCAACCTGGGGCGACATGGAAAAACAAATACATAGGGGTGAGAATTCTAAAATTCTGTAGGGCGTCCCCAAAACATATCCTGAAGTTCATGTCATCGTTACCGCCCCAGCCACTTCGATTTATTTAACAAAAGGTGATCATGCATTACATAATGACTATTCATTTTTAAAGTTCAAAATCAATCTTTTCGAAGTGGGTTACTTTTAAGAAAAACCAATCACTTAATACACTTCTACCGGTCAGCTCATACTCATAGTAAGTTATGGCAACCAAGAAGAACCAATATACACAAATATGTATATGCCCAATGTAATGAAATTCA
This sequence comes from Dalbergia oliveri, assembly GCA_030441495.1. Taxonomy (NCBI): domain Eukaryota; kingdom Viridiplantae; phylum Streptophyta; class Magnoliopsida; order Fabales; family Fabaceae; genus Dalbergia; species Dalbergia oliveri. Next base: position 39,277,583 of record JAMLFY010000004.1, on the reverse strand, counting down.
TCTTTGATTTTCCTTGATGAATCAAAAGTATCACATCCCTCTCTATTTGCCTTCGACAAGCCAAAAGGATCTCAATCCACTCCATTTGCCTTTGACAAGTTAAAAGGATTTCGTGTGTTATTATTTGCCCTTGATAAGTCAAAGAGGATCTCATGTTTCATTATTTGCCCTTAACAAGTCAAGAGGATCTCAAGTTTCTTGTGATCATAGAATTTAATTCATACATCATTCACTGCATGCATAAAACACATACAGGCATCCATTCACAACGAAATTCTCATTTGTATCTTATAAATCAACCTTTTAAATTATCTAGTATGCAATCATATGTCACAAGACATACAGCCAAAAAGGTAACATCAAGTACTCATGTCATTCTAGAACCAAAAATTCTATTACTTCATCAATTCAAAGCATGGTTGCATTTCTAGCATAATGGCAGATTTTACACCATTGTAACACGAATTATGTTGCCCTTAAATAATCAATTCAGAGGCTATAAAAATTACCCTAGACACAATGTGCCCACAAGGTCCCATAAAAATTTCATTACAAACGAGCTCTCTAACTCCTTCCATAAATTGTACAAATTAATGGTCAGGGACCACCAATTCACAGCTTAGACCTAAGTTCTAATAATTTTTCACCCTAGCAAATGATTGAACCAATGCACAATAAAATTCACAGTGATATTTCAATATGTTACTAACTTCGTGTAAAAATTTCAAAGGCTAGTTCAATCCTTTGCTATGTTAATAAAATTAGACAACTTTATTGCTTCAATTTCAATAATCGTCAAGCATCTGGTTCATTTCGGTTTCTGATTTTTCTGAGGCATCAAACATTAAAACTAACACCCAAGGAATTTCATATAGTTAGTTTAAAATGTCAAATACAACATATAATTTTTGTAGGTCATGAAATCACCCACAAATATGTTAGAAAATTCGATATTTACTTCCTACGCTTGAAATCCAGCAACCTAGTTCAAATTTCTTTTGGTGGAAACTCATTTTTAACACCATCCAAGCCCATCACCAAAATTCACACATCAATAACAATATAACATCAACCAAATAAAATGAAAATTTAGGAATAAAACCAAGCAGAACAGATCAGTAAAAATTTCAAGAGAAAAGACCATAGAAAACCCTACTTTGAGAGCTCTTGAGCTCTATGCTCCAAAGGATGCTCTAGAATGCTTTTGCTTCACTTCAAAGCTTCCCCACCAACATCAAACCCTTCCTTTAACCTCTGATTGTGTGCCCTCAAAGTTGGAAAAAGTGATGGATTCAAATTATAATCGATTAGATTTGTAGGTTATGATGAATAGAATAAGTTTAGTGAAGAGAGTTTGTGGTTTTAGTGACTTTAAGCTAGGGTTTTGCAAGCTTGAAGCTTGTTAATGGAGTTTGAGAGGAAGAACAATGGAGGAAGGGTTCTTAGAGAGGTCTGGTTGAAATTGTGATGAAGGGAAATGATAAGATGTTGATATTTTGAGTTTAGGGCAAAATACATAGAATTTTCAAGTCCAAAATGTTTTCTTTGAAGATAATTATTGTAATTTTGTGCAATTCCTATTGGTTAGTCATAAAGGTGTGATTGTGTGGCACATCTCAAGCCACACACTTGTCCTCCTTAGGTGGCAACTTGTTCTGCAAGTTTCATTGGGTGTAAAGACTTACAGAAATCTCGCGAACGGTAAACACCGTACCCATTAAACCGATATTACCTAAAAATTAATTTTAAGTATAAAATTATCATTCCCAGATATTCCTAACCTCATTCCCATGTTTCCCTAATTTCAGCACCTCTGGCCCGAATCTAGGGTTTTCTGTGGGCGGCAGATGGAGCCTACAAGGTTACTATTCAGGCCGAAAAATTTTTTTTGACAGGTCCGTTGGGCCGCTCTCATCATTGCTAAACTATTATATTTTTGAAATTATGATTAATAAATTTCAAATTAATTTTTAATTAAATTTTAGGGTGTTACACCCGATATTACCCGTAAAGCAATTCTAAGCATAACATTATCATTTCCACACATGTCTAACCTTATTTTCATGTTTCCTAACTTTGGGGCACCTCTGGGTCCCAAATTCTCCAGCTTCGATGGCCCAGCGGCCTTGGAGCTGCAAAGTACTATTCAATTTTATTTTTTTTTTTGTACTCGCTCATGGAGCGTGCTCGTCATAACCACGTCTCCAGAATTCTAATATTCCTATTAAGTTTTCCTCAATTAATATCTGAAGAAAACTAGGATGTTACACTATATGGGTTATAGTGGATAGATTGACCAAGGCCGCTCATTCTTACCCATCAAAGCTAATTATCCTTTGGATAAGTTAGCTTCTTTGTACATCCAAGAGATAGTGAGACTACACGGTGTTCCTTCTTCAATAGTTTCTGATAGGGATCCCGTTTTACTTCAAGATTCTGGGGAGCTTTCCAAAGGGCCTTTGAAACCAAACTTTGTTTAGTACGGCTTATCACCCCCAATGGACGCTGAATGCACCATCCAGACTTTGGAGGATATGCTGAGAGCATGTGTGATTGAGCAAAAGGGGAGTTGGAACAAATTGCTTCCCTTGATGGAGTTTGCTTATAATAATAGCCATCATGCCAGGATTGGCATGGCCCAGTATGAAGCTTTATATGGAAGGAAATGTCACCTCCTTTGTGTTGGTACGATTCTGGGGAAGCAAGGTTGTTGGACCCGATTAGTTAATTAGACGATGGAACAAATCCAGAAAATTAAGGATAAAATCCTCGCCATGTAGAGTCGTCAAAAGAGCTATGTGGATAACAAAAGCCTTTAGAATTTCAGGAGAACATGTATTCTTGAAGGTTACACCCACTACGGGAGTAGGTAGAGCCTTAAGAGTCAAAAAGTTGTCACCTAGGTTCATAGGCCCTTTCAAATCCTTCGAAGGATTGGGTCTGCTGCTTATCAGAAAGCCTTACCCCCGCATTTATCCAACCTTCATGATGTCTTCCATGTATCTCAACTTAGAATGTATTATCTAGATCCAACCCATATCATTGAACTCGAATCCATATAGTTATGATGACTTGACATTTCAAGCCCCTTCCATTCAGATCATGGATAGAGAAGTCAGGCAATGAGAAATAAATCGGTGCAACTAGTAAAAGTGGCTTGGGGTGGACAGGAGTGAGGAATATACATGGGAACTAGAGTCAAATATGAAGAAAGACCACCGGAATTGTTTCCAGGTATGAAATTTTGAGGACAAAATTTTTATTAAGGTGGGTGGTAATGTAACACCCTAATTTTCTAACCTAATTTTCTTTAGAAATTAATGGAGGATTTGTTAATGCGAATATTAAGATTCTGAGACGTAGTAATGATAAGAATGACTATATGTTCGAGCAAAAAAAAAACATAAATAGTATTTTGCGGCCCCGCAGCCCTCCGACAGCCAAAACCCTAGATTGAGAACCGAGGTTCCCAAAATTAGGAAAACATGAGAAATAAGGTTAGAAATAAGTGAAAATGAAAATTTGATGTTTAGAATTTATTTTCGGGTAATATTGAATTAATGGGTACGATGTTTACCGTTAGTGAAATTTCGGTGTGCGAATTTAACAGAAAGCTAGTTAATCCCTACAAATTAATGATGTTTATCCTTTTGAAGGCCACATGAATGGGTAAGATTTCATCTTGAATGAAAGATCAAATCTTAGCCATTGATATCAATTTCTTTTAACAAGAATTAATTACACTTTGTAACCAACCAATAAGAACCCACCTTATAAGATTAACATAAACCACCTAACCCCATAATTCTCTCCTCATAATTCTCGGCCAGCAAAGAGAAGATCAGAGGACTCCATTGTTCTCTTCACAAAAAGCTTAAAACCTTAGATTTCAACCCTAAAAATCCTAAGCCTAACCTTGTTGAAACCAAAATTCCCCTTAACCAAACTTGTTCTACACTTCAACTTCTACAAATATAACCAATTAGAATCTCCAAACTTCACTCTATTACCTCACTCATCACTGATTAGAGGAGGGTTTGAGTGAGTTTTAAGAGCTTTGGAACAAAGAACTTCCATCTTGGAGCAAACTAGAAACTAGAACACACTAGCTTCCAAGGGTAGGGTTTTTGTTGCCTTTTCTTGTTGAATTTTTCTGATTTGTTTTGGCTTGCCCTAAGTCCAAAAATTCTGGTTGTATTTATGGATATTATGTTGATATTGATGTGTTAATTTTGGTAGTAGGTTTGGATGATGATAAGAATCACTTTGCTCAAAAAGATGTTAAGTGATACTTGCTGGATTTTCGGGTCTCTTGGCAGTGCATGGTCATGATTTTCTGGGCATGTTGTGGTCATTTTCATGAGCTGAAAAATTTATATGTTCAAGTTAACATCTTGTACTAGCTTCACAAATTTTCTTGGGTTCTGATTTGAGTCAAACCTTTAGAAAAATCAGTAACCGAAATTATAGAGATGCTAGTGAACTGTTGAACTAAGGCTGTGAATTTGTATAATTTTATTAACATACCAAATGATTGAATTATCTGTTGAAATTTTTACAAGAAGTGGTAACACATGGAACTATTACTGTAAATTTTATTATGAGTTATTTCAATCAGTTTATAGGGTTAAAAATTGTGAGAACCCTGGCCTGATCTGTGAATTGGTGGTCTCTGGCCACTAAATTTGTACAATTTCCTGATGGGATTTGAGAGCTCCAGTAGTGTTTAAATTTTCATAGGGCATCCTAGACACATTGAGGTGTCATGAAAAATTTTTGTGGCCCTTGAACCAACCATTAGACAGGTACATTAAATATTGGTACTGAAATGATAAATCTGCCATGTGCTGAAAAGGTGAAAAAGCCTTAAATTAATGATGACATAGTATATAGTTCAAGTATCTAGTATATGAATGCATACTAATTGTTTTAAAGGTTTGTTCACAAGGCATGAATGAGACTCCAATGTAATTGAATGCCTACATGTATGGTAAGCATGCCTTTGAAAAAGAGAAAATAACATGATGCAATTATATGAGAAAAGAGAATGTATAAACTTCACTTGTGCGTGTTTTAACATATGGGGAAAGCAGAGACAAGGCTTATACAGGTTAATTAGGGAAAGCCAAAGTAAGGACTTCCCTAGGAATTATGAGTCGATGGATGTATCGGCTAGGAATAGAACTGTGTGTGATTTGAAAATGGAAAAAAATGAAGTTCGATGATCACGAGTAGGAATGAGCTCATGTCCTAGGTCTATTATCCTTTATGGTAGTATAAGGCATACCCTGTGATGTGATATTAGGCCTTCCCTATGTTAATAAAAAAGAGAAAATGCACAAATGATTCCATGGTTCCAAATGGCAATGCATAATTCATCAGTGGTTGTATCTTGATTGCACATAATGTACATACTTTAGTGGTATATGCTTATAATTCTTGCATGAGTATTCGTATATGCATGCATTTAGTGTTGATTTCTGCATCGTATATGAGGGATTACCCTCCTGAGAATTTTATAATATTCTCATCCCTATGTACATATATGTTGTATTTCACTCAGATGCCATCAGTGATTCTCTTCCTTGACTCGCCCCGGTGGCAGTGGCACTACGATTCGACTTGGACTCCTTGTACATTGTGGCCTATTCAGTGGGCCTACATATTCTTCAACCGTTCGTTCAATACTTCTATATTTACCCAGAGTTTGACCCCAGTTTTCGTATGTTGGTGTGCCTCTACACATGGCACATCCAAATGTTTTTGTAGCCCACCAGGCACCACCGTGCCCCTCCGCAGACGACCCATCATCATCATCCTCCTCAGACTTGGACCCGGGGCCCGCGCCCCGATGGAGGTGAGGCCATCGTGCCGATGGCCAACGGTTTCCTGGAGACGATACGAGTTTCTCAAGAGACTTTTGGTGTGTACATAGTAGTAGTGTGGTGTTAGGACCTTACCAGCAGTCTGATGTACTATTAAATGTTTCAGGTCCGTTGCATCTATATGTTATTTTGTCAGGCCGGATACTTAGCAGGCTAGGTCTTAGGCGAGGGCTAGTCCTCTGCTACGAGGTTTCTAATTAGCTTAGGGGTCGTCTCGTTGCTTCCTGGTGTAGTGTACAACCTGGAACTGAAACCTGATGTTCATATATGTAAAAATGAGTTTCGCAACATATGTATCTAAATCTCTTTATCACCTTGTATTTCGACTTGTATAGTTTTTGAATGTAAGCAATACTCTGCTAATTTCCATGTCAATACTCGAGTAGAAAGTGGTAATGGAGGGTGTTAAGAGTGCCAAGGAAGCTTCTCATCCTCTATCAAAGGTAAGTGTGAAATAAATGGTAATACCTTATATGTACTGGATGATTTGGGTGCCACTCATTCTTTTATATCCCATGACTATGTACAAAGTTTAGAATTATCTGTTTGGGTTACCTTATGATCTTCTTGTATCCACTCCTACTTCTGGTCCTATTAGAACTTGTCAAGCATACATGAACCTTTCTCTTCTTATAAATACTAGAGAATTTACCTGCCAATTATTTTGCCTCCCTTTATTGGTTTAGAAGTCATCTTAGGTATGGATTGGTTGGTACCAAATTATGTGCTTTTACATTGTCCCACTAGAACTGCTGTATTTCTCCCTATATCTCCTTCTATTCCTGTGGCTCCTTTTTTTTTTTTTTACTTAGACCTAGTGACACCTAACCCTAGTAAGATGAACTTCAGGAATATGTTCTCCTCTTCGGCTAGTGAAACTGAAAGCAACCATGAAGTGAGTATGATTCCAGTGGTGAGGGAGTATCCAAATGTATTCAAAGTTGATATTCCAGAGTTTTCGCCCAAGAGGGAAGTCGAATTCTCCATTGAGTTGGTCCTAGGAATAGGTCCTATTTCAATTGCTCCTTATAGGATGTCCTCCTTAGAGTTGAATGAATTAAAGTCAGGATTGAAGAGCTACTTGGAAAACATTTCATTACACCAAGTGCCTCTCCATGGGGAGCCCCTGTTCTTCTAGTAAAGAAAAAGGATGGGGGTATGAGGCTTTGTATGGACTATAGACAATTGAATAAAGTAATAAACAAGAACAAGTACCCTCTACCAAGAATTGATGACCTCATGGATCAATTACGTGGGGCAACCATTTTTTCAAAGATTAACCTTAGATTAGGCTACCATCAAATTCGAGTTTGGGACGAATATCCCCAAACCTTTTAGAACTCGATATGCACATTATGATTATAGGGTGATGTCTTTTGGATTGACCATTGCTCCGGTGGTATTCATGGACTATATGAACCGAATCTTGCGCCCATATTTGGATAAATTTGTAGTTGTCTTTATAGATGACATACTTATCTATTCAAGGACCGGAAAGGAACATGCAGAGCATTTTAGGGTTGTGTTACAAATCCTAAGGGAGAGGAAGTTGTATGCTAAATTGTCAAAATGTGAGTTCTGGATGGGAGAGGTTAAGTTTCTTGGCCATGTGGTATCACAAGAATAAGTCTCAATAGATCCCAGGAAAGTAGAATGAGTACTTCATTGGGGACGACCAACCAGGTGACTGAGATTCAAAGCTTCCTAGGATTAGCTGGATACTATAGGTGATTTATTATGGGTTTTTCAGCTAGCCTTACCCTTGACAAAGTTGACCCGAAAGAATGCTCAATTCAAGTGGACGCCAGAGTGTGAGAGTAGTTTCCAGGAGTTGAAACAAAAGTTGACTATGGCTCCTATATTGGTGTTATTCGATCCCCATGAACCCTTCAAGATTTATTGCGATGCTTCTAGTAAAGGCTTAGGGTGTGTGTTGATGCAGCATGAAACGTGGTTGCCTATGCTTCACGGCAGTTAGACCCTATGAAGTGAACTACCTAACTCATGACCTTGAGCTTGTAGCTGTGGTTTTTCCTCTAAAGATCTGGTGACACCATCTTTATGGTGTATAGTTCAATGTCTCTCTAATCATAAAAGTTTAAAATATCTTTTTGATCAGAAGGACTTGAATATGAGGCAAAGACAGTGGATGAAATTCCTCAAGGATTATGAGTTCAGCCTGAATTACCATCCTGGCAAAGCAAACGTTGTGGCTGATGCATTGAGGAAATCCCTGAGTGTAGCATGCCTGATGATCAAGGAAACAAGGCTAGTAGAAGGCTTTAAGAAGCTTAGCGTGGGTATGTCTGAGCCCTGAAGGTATGGTATTAGGTCAGATAAGAGTAACAAGTGAGTTCAAGGAACAAATTTGGCCGCACAACATGAAGATCGAGAATTTCAAGAGATTTTAGAATCGGCTCATACAAGGAAGTTACAGAGTTTACTCAAGACCAGCGAGGTATATGGAGGTATAAGGATAGGATATGGGTACCTGCAAGTAGTAATCTTAGATAGGAGATATTAAAGGAGGTGCACGAGGTGAATTCACCATACACCTTGGAATTAGTAAAATGTATGCAAATCTTAAGAGGATGTTTTGGTGGCTTGGAATGAAAAAAAACATAATGGAGTTTGTCAGGAAGTGCCTAACTTGTCAGAATCAAAATAGAACACCAAAAGCTGCTGAACCTTACACCCCTTAGAAATCCCATAATGGAAGTGGGAAAGTATCTCCATGGACTTTGTAATGGGTTTGCCAAGGACATCATCAGTCATGATGCTATATGGGTTATAGTGGATAGATTGACCAAGTCTCTCATTTCTTACCCATCAAAGCTAGTTATTCTCTGGATAAGTTAGCTTCTTTGTACATTCAAGAAATAGTGAGACTACACGGTGTTCCTTCTTCAATAGTTTCCACTAGAGATCCCGTTTTACTTCAAGATTCTTGGAAGCTTTCCAAAGGGCCTTTGGAACCAAACTTTGTTTAAGTACGGCCTATCACCCCCAACGGACGGACAAAGTGAACGCACCATATAGACTTTGGAGGATATGCTGAGAGCATATGCAATTAGCAGAAGGGAAGTTGGGATAAATTGTTCCCATTGGTGGAGTTTGCTTATAATAGTAGCCATCATGCTAGTATTGGCATGGCCCCATATAAAGCTTTATGTGGAAGGAAATGTCAGTCTCCATTGTGTTGGTATGATTCTGGGGGAAGTAAGGTTGTTGGGACTGAATCTCGTTAATCACGACGAACAAATCCAGAAAATCAAGGATAAAATCCTCACTAGAGTCATCAAAAGAGCTATGCGGATAACAGGAGGAAACCTTTAGAGTTTTAGGAGCAAAAACATGTGTTCATGAAGGTCACGCCCACTACGGGAGTAGGTAGGGCTTTAAAGGTCAAAAAGTTGTCACCTAGGTTTATAGGCCCTTTCCAAATCCTTCGATGAATTGGGTCAGCTACTTATCAAATAGCCCTACCCCGCCTTATCCAATCTTCATGATGTCTTCCATGTATCTCAACTTAGAATGTATCACCCAGACCCAAACCATATCATTGAACCCGAATCTATACAGTTATGGGATGACTTAACGTTTCAAACACCTCCCACTCAGATCATGGATAGAGAAGTCAGACAACTTAGGAATAAATGGTGTAGCTAGTAAAAGTTGCTTGGGGTGGCCAGGGAAGGAAGATTTCACATGGGAGTTAGAGTAACCATGAAGAAAGATTATGGAATTGTTTCTAGGTATGAAATTTTGAGGACAAAATTTTTATTAAGGTGGGTGGTAATATAACATCCTAGTCCTTTTCTTTAGAAATTGATTGAGGAATGGTTAATGGGAATATTAAGTTTTAGAGATGTAATTGTGATGAGAACGACTCTATGATCGAGCACAAAAAAAAGATGAATAGTGTTTTGCGGGCCGGGTCAGTTGAAACTTGAGATTTGGGACCCAGAGGTATCCAAAATTAGGAAAACATGGGAATGAGGTTAGAAATAGTTACAAATGAAAATTTTATGCTTAGAATTGATTTTCGGGTAATATCGGTTTTATCGGGTATGGTGTTTACCCATTCGGGGAAATTTCGGTCTGTGATTTTTAACATGAAAGATATTTCCATCATCACCAATAGATAATATCTATCCATTTAGGACATGTGGAAGGCCAAGATTTAATCTTGAAATCCTAGATTAAATCCTAGTCATCCATTTTGCTTTATTACACAAATTGATTTCTTTATTACATAATATCTTCATGCATTAAATACAAAGAAGCCAAGTCACAAACTTCTTCTCCAAGCTAGAAACCATTTTCGGCTAGTAAGGGAAAGAGAGAGAGCAGCCACCATTTTCATCTTTAAGAGCTTGATCTTGAGTTCTAAGCCCAAAAACACTAGCCTAGAGTTGTTGGAACCTCAAAGTTTCTTTATTAAACTTATTCTACACCTTGATCTCTACAAATCTAACCGAACAAAATCTCTATTTCTCATCAAACCTTGTCTTTTTACCTCACACCTCACTGATTTAAGAAGGGTTTGAAGTTGGTTTGGGAGCTTTGGAGTGGAAGGATTCAAGCTTGGATCATCTTGAAGTCAAAGATCAACTAAGTTGCTAAAAGTAGGGTTTTAATTGCTTTTTCTTGTCAAATTTATTCTGATGTGTTTTGATGGAGCCAAGCCCGAAATTTCTAGTTATGTTGGATGATATTATGTTGATATTGATGTATTAATTTTGGTGGTGGGTTTGGACGGTGTTAGAGTATGATTTTTGTTAAAGGGAATCTTGACTAGGCTGGATTTTCGATTTCTTGCAAGTAGTTATGCACGAATTTTCTGGTATGGTTATGGTTAGTTTCATGAGCTAAAAAAATTATATGTTTGATTTAACATCTTAAACTAATTACATGAATTTTCTTGGGTGTTGATTTTAAGGTTTACGGCCTAAAAAAATCAGAAATTGAGATGAGACTAATGTTGTCTTGATTGTTGTAACTGAAGCAATATGATTGTCTGATTTTATTACCATAGCAAATGATTCAATGAACCTTTGAAATTTTTACACGAAGTTAATAACATATTGAAGTATCACTATAAGTTTTATTGTGCATTGATTCAGTCATTTGCTAGGGTTAAAAATTATGGAACTCTGTCTCATTGTGATTTGGTGGCCCCTGACCACTAAATTTGTACAATTTATTGAAGGAGCTAGAGAGCTTGAATCTTTGTGACCCTTGAATCGGCCATGTGTAGGGAAGATAAATTTTGCTACTTAAACACAATTTTGCTGATATGCTGGAATGAATTGCAAATGTTGATTTAGTACTATAATTACTTGTAATTCAAATAGGATGTGAATGAATGCATACCATGAACTCTAATGATTGATTTATGAGAAAAGAATAAAGATTACACTGTGCTTGAATGCATATATATGGTTTATGCACACCTTGGGAAAGAGAACCGTACTAGATATACTAATATACGAAAATAGAATTTATACATGTCACTTTTGCATATTTTTAACATATGGGGAAAACAAATACAAGGCTTAGATGGGATAGAGGGAAGGAAAGAGTAAGGACTTCCCTGGAAAATTGATGAGTCTACACGTATCGGCTAGAGTAGCAGTGTGTGATTCGAAAATGAAAAAAAATGAAGTCCGATGATCATGGATAGGAATGAGCTCATGTCCTAGTAGTCTATTGTCCTTTACGGAATTGTCAAATGTAGATACATTTTTATGTGGAATTAAGCCTTCCCTATGTTAACACAAGGAGGAAAATACATGGAATTGAACTTATGGTCCCAAATAATAGTACATGACTTATTACGATGACATCCTAAATTCCCATGATTTACATATTTTAATATTGATACCTATAACTTTTGTATGGATGTTTTATATAAACAAACTCATTGTCTATATTCTGTATAGTATTGGGGAACCACCCTCCTGAGAATTTTATAGTATTCTCACCCCTAGTGTATGTACTTGTATTACTAATTCAGCAGATGCCGTCATTGATATTTTTCCTTGATTCGCCACAATGGGTGTGGCAGTACAATCCAGATGGACTCCTTGTATGCGTAGGCTATTCTCAGTTTCGTGTATATGTGTTTTTGTCGTTCCTTCAGTGTGTCGGTTTTTGTTGAGGAGTTCGACCTCTTCTGCCTATGATGGCGTGCCTCTTCATATGGCACGCCCAAAGGTGTTCGATGTTCCGGGCACCACATGTACCCCCTCCGCAGATGTAGCCACTTCTTCATCATCATCCTCCGACTCGGACCCATCTGGGTCGAACGCCCTGGCGAAGATCATACTGATGGCCAATGGCTTCCTATAGGAGGACGTGAGGTTTCCAAGGACTCTTGGCTTGTACGTAGTAGTAGGGTAGTGTTAGGATGGGACCAGCCTGGACTAATGTACTCCTTGGATGTATTCAGGTTCATTTGTATTGATATGTGATTTTGTTGGACCAATTTACGAGTAGGCTAGCCTTTTGTTATGTAGTCCCTAACTAGCTTAGGGGTTGAGTGACTTGTTTGGCATTATGATGTATATCTTGTAAACTTAGAGATTATGTTCATATATGTAAATATGAGTGTTGCAACATGTAACATCCCCTCCTGCTTATGGATTGTCAGTCCCCAAAACCAACACGGGTCTTTTCGCGTGCTTGTCCTCATTCACACGCTTCCTAGGAAAACTTCCCAGAGGTCACCCATCCCAAAATTACCCCAAGTCAAGCACGCTTAACTATGGAGTTATTTCGTGATGGGCTACCAAAAGAAAGATGCATCTTTGTGGCATAGGTAGTACCAATCAATTCATATAAGCCTTCCTACCTGATAGTCCCATACCTATACAGACTAGGATCCTCTCATTCGGGTGTGTAATCGGTTCATTCATGTACCCTCCGCTTGGAGGCGGAGGCTCCTTGTCCGTGCCCTCTCAACAGCGATCACTCCCCCGTCCCGGGCTTTACATGCCCACCGCTTCCGCTTGGTTCGTCCCCGAACCACACCGTCCTGGAGAGGTGAGACCATTTGTAACATCCCCTCCTGCTTTATGGATTGACTTCCCCACAAACCAACACGGGTTTTTCACGTGCTTTGTCCTCATTCACACGCTTCCTAGGAAAACTTCCCAGGAGGTCACCCATCCCAAAATTACCCCAAGTCAAGCACGCTAACTATGGAGTTATTTCGTGATGGGCTACCGAAAAGAAGATGCATCTTTGTGGCATAGGTAGTACCAATCAATTCATATAAGCCTTCCTTAACTGTATAGTCCCATACCTATACGACTCAGGATCCTCTCATTCGGGTGTGTAATCGGTTCATTCATGTACCCCTCCGCTTGGAGGCAGGAGCCGCTCCTTGTCCGTGCCCTCTAACAGCGATCACTCCCTCCTAATCCCGGGCTTTACATGAGCATAATGTAACATCCTCCCAAGTACAACCCCATTCTTAAGCTATGATATCATACTAAAGATGTTACTTGTTAATTAACCTCTCTTAATTATCTATAACGCTCGATTTACGTACGAGATAACTAAGCATAATTCTATTAAAACATCTTACAAGGAAACATCAAGTTTATTAATCATACAACTAAAAATACATAAGGAAGCTCCTCTATGAGCTTTAGTACATATCTATATTAATTCCGTAGATCATGGAAATTTAAACTAACCATGCAATGATAATTCATGCACAACCATAATTTTCAGTGCCACATATCTTTCTCAGTTTATAAACATAGGGAAGGCTTAGTTCACATAGGGCCATCTCAATGATTAACAATCTCATAAAGGACAATAGATGCCTAGGACATGAGCTCATTCCTATTTGAGATTATTAAACTTCATTTTTTCCATTTCCGGATCACTCAGTTCTATGCCTAGCCGATATGTCTACGACTCATAACTTTCCTAGGGAAGTCCTTCTTTTTGCCTTCCCTCTCTATCCCTCTAAGCCTTGTTTCTTTTTCCCGTATGCTCAAGTATACCACAACGCACATACACAAGCTATTCAGTACTTTTTCACAATTTACATTACATACTTCTCTTCCTTGTCTCAATAGCATGCTAACTTTACAATTATATAGTCACTCGCATTAAAGGTTCATAAGTCAGAAATTTAAGCAATAAGTGTGGTCACATGCCATAGATTTGGGGTAACTAGCAAGTTATCATAATTTCATTCATTATCACTTTCAGCACCCTGAAGCATTCCCATTCTAGGTGCAACAATTAATTTTCATATCACCCGGCCATTTCCAATGCTACAAAAATTCCACAAGTTCATTCAGATGTCCAAGGTAACCTGTAAAATTTTCAGAGGAAACCAAGCTCTACAGTTGTATCAAAAAATGTACAAGTTTGGTGGTCAACCACAAATTCCAAGTCAGATTCTAGTTTCGGAATTTTTAGCCCTAGGAATTGACTGATTCAAGACCCAAGAAAATTCACAGTGACATTTCAAGGTGTCCTTAACTCCTCATAAAAATTTCAGGGCTGGATCAATCAATTTCTAGGATAATAAAATCGGGTAATTTTGTTGCTTCAGTTTCAGCACCCAGGACAGCACCAGTTACATTTCGGTTCTTGAATTTTTCAGGCAGCAAACTTCAATATAAACACCAAAAATTTTTTATGGGACTATCCTAAGATGTTAGGTTGAACATACATTTTTTTCAGCTCACGAAAAGACCTACAACATATCCAGAAAATTGAAGATCCCAGACTGCCTACAAGCAGTTCGAAAATCCAGCCTGCCAGTCCAAACTTTCTTTGATAAAAACCCCTTTTTAACACAACCCAAACCCACCACCAAAATTTACACATCAATACCAACATGATATCAACCAAAACAATCAGGAATTTCGGACTTAGGGCATGTCCAAACAGGTTAGAAAAATTTCACAAAAACAGGCAGCAGGAAACCCTACTTGTGGAGACTAGTGTGCCTTTGCTCTTGATTGCTTCAAGAGGATTGCTCTTCACTTCAAACTCTTCAAACCACCCAAATCCTCCTATAATCAGTGATGGATGAGATGAAAAGGATGAGGTTTTTGGAATTCCAATTGGATAGAATTGTAGAGGTGGGAGTGTAGATCAACTTTAGTGAAGGAAGTTTTGGGTTTTGTTGATTCTAAGCTATGGTTTTTGCAAGATGAAGTCAAGGTGAAGCTCTTGGCTATGGAAGCTCTTCCTCCTCTGGTTTCCTTGCTGTTTGGCCGAGTTTATGCTTGGATTTTTCAAGGAAAATTGGTGACTAAGCTTGTATTAATGGCAAAGCAAGATATTTGTTAAGAAATCATGATGACTTGGTGACTAGGCTATGATGGATGGCTAGGATTTGATCTTGGATTTCAAGATCAAATCTTGGCCTTCCACTTGTCTCAAATGGATAATATCCATTATAAATCATTTATCAATAATGTTAGAAATGTCTTTCGGTGTAATCACACACCGAAATTCATCGACGGGTAAACGTCATCCGATTAACCGATATTACCGAAATTTAATTCTAGGTATAAAATTATCATTCCCACACCTTTCTAATCTTATTCTCATATTTTCTTAACTTCGGGCACCTCGGGGTCCCAAATCCGGTTTGGCTTCGGCCGGGTGGGGGCAAGGTTACTATTCATTGAACAGAATTTTTTTTTTTTTTTTTTTTTTTTTTTTTAGGTTCGTTGGGCACCCTCATTAGTGCCCAACTGTTAGATTTTTGAAATTACTACTAATAAAGCTCAAATTAATTTTTAAGTAATTATTATTATTTTTTCGGTGTTACACAACATATGTATCTAAAGCTCTTTACTACCTTGTATTTTGACTAGTATAGATTTTGAATGTAAGTAATACTCTACTAGTTACTATGTCAATACTCGAGTAGAATATGGTAATTAGGAGGGTGTTGCAACTTGCTGAACTTTACTCTAGTTTATAAACATTGTAAACACCTTTTGGAAGGGATTTTTAGCAAAATTAGATCAGAATACCTTTTTGGTAAAGTGTCTCTTTGGTTCTTGCTTGGAACCCTCGGTCTTATCAAGAGTATCCAATTACTCTTATTGCGATCTCCCTTGGCTTATCAATCATTCTTGATTATGGGCCTCTAACCAATTTCATTCCTCATCTTTCTATTCAAATATATCATTTGATAATCAGAGCGAGGTTCAAATTCTGCAAATTGGTTAGTTTTCCTTGGTTCATATATGGGGTTTTAGCATCATATTTTGGTGTTTCTTGGGTCATTTTTATTTCAGAGTCTCAATTTTAACCTCATTTTGGAATCGTTGCAATCTAAATTTTCTAGCTTGAGATATAGTGAATTTTTGTTTTGACCAACTAGAGCAACCTTGCAATTTGTTTTTGAGTCCTTGTTTGATTCATCATTTTGCTTAATTTTGTGATGTTTCTGTGAACTCATGGCTGCCACCTTTACTTTCTTTTCTTCATCGTAATTGTGGCATGAGAACAACTACTCAATCTTAATCTCCCACTCAAGATAAGCCTCTGAATCACTCTTCCCTTTGAAAGGTGGGATGTTAAGCTTCACTCCCTCAATTCGCTCTAGCATCACCTTCATTATCTCTTCTCCTCATTCCATCAATCCTCCTTCTACCTCCATCATCATCACGATGTTCTTGATTTTCTAACCACTCAATTCTCTCATATAACTCCTCTGGATGCTCCCTCATCATCCTTTGCATTTGAGCTGTAATAACCTAAACTAACAATCTGTTGTTTCCTTGAGGACGAGGGGTACCATCACCACCTGTTCCTACCATAATTCAACTAAAAAGAAAAAAAAATGAAAGCAATAGGACCTCACCACACTTATCACGTGTTTGCACTCTTAGAGATGTATCACTCATGTTTGCGCTCTCTAATAGGCTTTTATGTAAAGTCTCTCTTGCCTTTTACCACTCAAGTGCTCTTGTAGGCTCTAAATGGAATCAAGGTCAATACAACAGAATCCAACAACTCCAATATTAAATCACAAAACAACAAGAGGTCAAACAAAGAAAAATCTAAGACAACTTTTAAGAGCCAAAAGAGACAAGCAAGAAAAGCTACACAAGGATAAGCACACTCAAATCAGAGGCCAAATAAGACAAGAACAAGCTAAAGGTTTGAAGAACAAAATAAACAAGCCACTCTCTGACCTTTTTTTCAATTCTTTTTCTTTTTCAATCTGTTCTTGATGATTGTAGATGAATGGACTAAATGGAATCTGTAACATCCCCTCCTTGCTTTATGGATCAGAACCCACAAACAACACGGGTTTTTCAACATGCTTTGTCCTCACTCGCACGTTTGGGAACTCCCAGGAGGTAACCAAATTACCCCAGTCAAGGACGCTAATTTGGAGTTCTTTCGTGATGGGCTACGAAAGAAATGCATCTTTGTGGCATAGGTGGTACCAATCAATTCATATAAGCCTTCCTTAACTGTCAGTCCCATCCTCTCCCTCATCGTCTCATTGGGTGTGTAATCGGTTCATTCATGTACCCTCGCTTGGAGCAGGAGCCGCTCCTTGTCCCCTTCTTGCACCGGGATCACTCCCTGCCTCGTCCCGGGCGGTAACATCCCTCCTGCTTATGATTGCCGGCTCCCACAAACCAACACGTCTTTTCAACGTGCTTGTCCTCACTCAAGCGCCTCCTGGGAAACTCCAGGAGGCGTGTGAGTGAGGACAAGCATGAAAAGACCGGTTGTTTGTGGGAGTCGGTGGTGCAGGCAGAATTACAAATGGTATGAAGCCTGCACCTCTCCCAGTACGGTGTGGTTTTGGGGACGAACCAGCGGAAGCTGGTGGGCATGTAAGCGGGGACGAGGTGGGGAGTGATCCGGTGCGAGAAGGCACGGACAAGGAGCAGCTCCTGCCTCCAAGCGAGGGGTACATGAATGAACTGATTACACACCCGAATGAGAGGATCCTGAGTCTGTATAGGTATGGGACTATAGGTTAAGGAGGGCTATATGAATTGATTGGTACTACCTATGCCACAAAGATGCATCTTTCTTTTCGGTAGCCCATTACGAAAGAACTCCCAGGTAAGCGTGTTTGACTTGGGGTGATTTTGGGATGGGTGACCTCCTTGGAAGTTTCCCAAGAAGTGTGTGAGTGAGGACAAAGCACGCTGGAAGACCCGTGTTGGTTTGTGGGAAAGTGGATCCATAAAGCAGGAGGGGATGTTACTAATGTAACACCCTAAAATTTAATTAAAAATTAATTTGAGTTTATTAATCTTAATTTCAAAAATCTAATAGTTTAGCAATGATGAGGGCGGCCAACAGACCTGTCCAAAAAAAAAAAAAAAAAAAATTTCGGGCCGGTGAATAGTAACCTTGCGAGCCCCGCGGGCCCACGGACGCTTGAACCCTATATTTGCGCTTGGGCAATGGCAGCTCATGAGGGTTCAACGAGGCGCGTCTATTGCTGGTTGAAATACCTCTGAATTTTCTTGTACCATGATTCCATCGAATTCTAGGGCTAAATATTTGAGAACACAAGTCTGGACTATGAATTTGTGCTTTCTGCCACCAGATTTGCCTATTTTATTGAAGTGGTTATATAATTCTATTGCCCTGAAATTTTTCCAGGTTGTTTAGACACATTGAAGTGTCATATGAAATTTTTATAGCCTGAATTGATTGTTTGAGGGGCAACATAATTCGTGTTACAAATGGTATCAGCCTACACCTTCCCGGTGCGTGTGGTCGGGGACGAACCAGCGAAGCTGGTGGGCATGTAACGCCCGGGACGAGGCAGGGAGTGAGTGATCCCAAGAAGGCACGGACAAGGAGCGGCTCCTGCCTCCAGCGGAGGGGTACATGAATGAACGATTACACACCCGAATGAGAGGGGATCTGAGTAGCTTATAGGTATGGGACTATAAAGTTAAGGAAGGCTTATATGAATTGATTGGTACTACCTATGCCACAAAGATGCATCTTTCTTTCGGTAGCCCATCACGAAAGAACTCAAGGTAAGCGTGCTTGACTTGGGGTAATTTTGGGATGGGTGACCTCCTGGGAAGTTTCCAGGAAACGTGTGAGTGAGGACAAAGCATGTTGAAAAGACCCGTGTTGGTTTGTGGGATCGGCAATCCATAAAGCGGCAGGGGATGTTAGGAATCACATCAAAACAAGCACATATTTAACAACTAAACATCAAACTAACAAAGCCTAGAAAGATTAAAATGAAAAAATTCTCAAGAACATCAAGAACACATGATGAACATTCTACACCTTTTTTAACCCACTGTCCAATGTAACATCAAAGACAAAAATGGAAACTAGAATATCATCACAAAATTAAGCAAAATGATGAATCAAACAAGGACTCAAAACAAATTCAAGTTGTTCCAGTCTGAGCTCATAAACAAAAATTCGTTTATACTCAAGCTAGAAAATTCAGATTGCAACGATTCCAAAACAAAGTGAAAACTGAGACTCTAAAATGCAGAAATGACCCAAGAAACACCGAAATATGATGCGTAAAACTCCAGATATGAACCAAGGAAAACTGACCAATTCTTGGAGAATTTGAACCTCGCTTTGATTATCAAATGATACGTTCCTAGAGAGAAAGATGAGGAATGAAATTAGTTGGAGGTGCCACAATCAAGAATGATTGATAAGCCAATGGAGATCGCCACAAGAGTAATTGGATACTCTTGATAAGACCTAGGGTTCCAAGCAAGAACCAAAGAGACACTCTTACCAAAAAGGTATTCTAATCTAATTTTGCCAAAAATCCCTTCCAAAAGGTGTTTACAATTTTTATAAACTAGAGTAAAGTTCAGCAAGTGGAACTAATACTTAGCCCATGATTAAAATCTAAATTAAATAAAATTATGAAATTAACAAGTGATGGGCTGTACAAAATTCACAAGCCTAATTACATTATTACAAACTTTATTTAGTAACATAAAAAGGCTTAAAAGATGGTGGCAGTCCATATGGCATCAAGGGTTTTCAAGTGGGGTGATCCTGTAACATCCTAATAATTAACCCAATACGCCTAGGTCGTATCTGATTAATTACTAGACTTTACTCTTTGCTTCAGTTCCTTAATCATGCTTTGAAAATACTTAGTGAAATTACGAGCCATTTTTTTTAAAACATAATTGAAAACGTGAGCCGCGCATAACGTGAACGATAATCGGATAAAGCAGAAAACAAATAGACATATCATGAAGAACACATCATATTGGCTCCATCATATGACATCCATAATTACATTTCACATAGATATTTTGCCTACCAACAGAGTTAAGCTAGATGTAGGCAATCTAACAAAACATAAATAATATATGGATGGAAAAACATCCATTAACGGCACCTATTTATAACACTTCAGAGATAGGAATAGATATCCAAGTTCACGCTCAAGGTCTAGCAATACGTTCCTCAAGGATAATAAGCTGGTTCACAAGATCACGTGCATCTACCAGGTGAGAGCATCAACGAATCACGAACATCACCATCACTTTTTGAAGACGAGATGGAAAGAAAGAAAGAGGGAATGAGAAACTTATAAAAGAATCTCAGTAGGGTACTCACCTCATATGCATCGTGTCATCATCATCGTCCCCAGGAACCTCGGGTTTATTATGAAAATGTGAGCATGCTAAGATTGATTTATTAGTTTGAAAATATACTTTACCAAGGTCCATTCATTTTAATCATGCGTCTTATAATGCATCATAAACTTAGCATGTCATGTTTATAATGAACTTTTCCTTTCATATATAATAACATAGTTATGCATAAAATCACATCATATTCCTCATCATCATTTCATAATACTATGCATAGCAGAACATCATATTTCTCATCATCATCTCATAAATACTATGCATAGCAGAACATCATATTCACATAATGCATTTACTTAGTTTCTTAGGTGACTTAAAGTTACTTTCATCATCATTTTCCTGGGCCACCCTATACTCCACCCTTTTGGGAGTAATCTAGGTTATGAGCTCATACCTTGCTAGTCGTCACTAGCACATACTTATCCCTTTTGATAAGTAAAAATTCCGTCTCTACCCTTTTGAGAGAACGGACTAGGGGGCAAGAATCACCTTTTCACCACCTATAGTTTGATGGGTCCAAAGGATCATTTTCTCAGGATCACCTTTTCACCACCTATAGTCTGATGGGTCCAAAGGATCATTTCCTCATATATTTTGAGTCACCTTTAAGTCTTTGCATGTTATATCATAATACAATTCTCAATTCATAATCATTCATAACATTTTCTCGTTTATAGTCTTATTCTGGAATAATATATATACCAACTGTAATCATGCATCTGGAGATTCCAGGAAAGAGAGGTGGGTCACAAATGGACACGCTTAAATACCAAGTCTTTCCTAGCAGAACCTTTCCAAATTACACTTTTACATATATACTTTCTTCCAGCAACAAGGGTAAATTTTTAAATAACAAAGAATATTTCATTATTTCATGCATAAGCATTCTCATTGTTTGCAACAGCAACTATAACATGCAAGCCATGAAATCATTCAATGAAATCAAATACTTAATAAGCATCATCATAAATCCTTACCGAAAGCTGTCTAAATAACCGAAACTCTAGAATCGGGTAACCTCAATTATCAAACTAATTAATTATGCATCTAAGGGATTAATTACCATCATTACCATTAATCATAAGCCTTGAGAACATTATTAAACCATATGAGGCAGCATAGGCAGTAAATCATATTAAAACTTTACGGTTGCTTTATGTAGCTAATTTCACTTCTAACATGCATAGAATTATTCCTTATCAATAAACATAATTATCACAACTTCAAACATATCAAATCATAGTAATACTAACTCAGATCAGTGGCTGAATCATGAACCTCACATAATTGCTTAAGATCAATTTTAAGTAAATGCAAGATATTAGTTTCCGTAATATCATTTCAAGCCTTAAAACTCTTTTATAAACTAATTCTTTTTGGTAATCTTGAAAGAAATTATAGAACCAACTCAGTAGCTATTTAAAAATCACTTTAGGCTTACCTTAATCATGAGGTCAATTTATACATTGAAAGAATGTTCATGATTGAAATTCTCACTTAAGATAAAAGGAGCAAGTCTTGAGCTTTAAAGATTTAGGTGATACTAGAATCATAAACATGCTATGCAACCTCATTTTAATCTTATCTTTATAAGGTGATAACTTGGAATTGTAAACATGATGCAAGAAACTTGAAGCGGCGGTAGTCCGCACTGGACCAGTGGAGGGAGAAGAGAATCTTAAGAAGGAGCGGCGGTAGTCCGCATGGACCGTGAAAGGAGAAGAGAATTCTTATTACATCTTATTAAGCTCCAAACTCAAGACTTCTTAAAGAATGAATTCTTTAACTCCAATAATCTTAAGGAAATTGAAAGTGATACTACCATTTTCCAACTTTGCTTGTGATACTTGGGCAAGTCTTTGAGCTCTAGGATCTTTAGGTGATGACATAAAATAAACATGCATGCGTTGATTCTTTTAGCCATTATAAAATAAAGTGAGAGCATAAAATAAATATGAGATGCATCCTCTTTATTATCTTTGAAGATTAAGTGACAACTTGAAACATAAACATGAAATGCAAGCTTGGAAATTTAAACATGAATATGCAAGTTCATTTATTCATTCTTGAGAATTTAGTGATGACATAGAAAGTAAACATGGTTATGCAAGGCATAAACTTAAACATGGATGCAAGTTCATTTTATTTCTTTACTAGAGCTCCTCCAAGACTTTAGAGAAATATAAATTCAACCCAATATATCTTAGCAAGACAAAGTGAAAAATACATCTTTCAAGTTCTAAACTCAAGATCTTTATTTTTACATCATAAAAACATCATTCTTTAAAGTTTTGCATCAAGTGGAATTTTCAAGCTTTAGAGGCCTAACTTGTGATGGATTTACAACCAACACTCAAGGTCCTCATCATCAAGCTATCATCATATTCCCATATAGGCCTTATGGCCGAAATGTTCAAAGGAAAAGAAAGAAGAAAATTGAATGGAAAAGCTAGAGAAAGTCCATGAAATCATCATTTTGAATTAAGAACAACACTTAGCAAAGCATAGAAATAAGCTTAAATACAACTCCCTACCTAATCTGATTTGAAGGAAAGGAAGAGAACTTGGTTTCTTTGAGTGAAATGGAAGAAAATATTCTTGAAAACTTGAAGAAAGAATTCAGCCAAGAGGAGGAGGAAATGAGAGCTTTTGGTGCTTTGGAAAAACTAGAAATGTGTATAATTTTGAGCAAGCATCTAAGACTCCTTAAGCATGCCTATTTATAGAAGAATTCAAGCTCATGTATGGACAAGAGGAGGAGGAAAATCTGACTAAATTTGAGGAGGAAACAAGGAAGGAAAAATCATCTTGTTTGGTGGCTTAAAACATGGAATCATGAAACATGATTCCTTGTTTTCATACCTTGAGTTTTGTGCCAAGTTTGACAAATTTTTTTGATGCATATGAGGCCATATAATTTCATGCATTATAGCCCAAGGAAGAGAAATTTGTGTGTTCCATGCATTATTTAGGTGTAGGTAAGGTATCTTTGCAAATTAGAGAATTTGCAATTAAGGGCTTAGGTGAATTAGTAAGCAATTTGGGTGTTTTTAAGCAATTTCAGGTTCTAATCAATTTAAATAAATAATTTGGACTCTAGATTAGTAATTAGAATTTAATAAGCTTTAATTTGAGCCTAATATTGCTTAGGTTTCATTAGACGAATCAAAATCTCAAAAATTGCAAAACTCACAAAGAGGGCAAAATGGTCATTTCGCTCAAAATTTCCGGGCCATTCGAACTTAACCAATGGCCAATCATAGCTTAAAAACACCTTTTAAAACATTTTAGTGAGGTTCGGTCTAGCGGCACGCAAATTGGAGTTCAAACGGCCGGGGCGTTTTGGTCATTTCGCGCGTCGAAACTCAAAATTGAGATTCTTCTCCTCTATTAACACACATAACACAAACAATCCCCTATTATCCTCAGAACATCCCCTTGAGGACGGCTGGCCCACGATCCTCATTTTCTGAGTAAAATAACCTCAGGGCATTTTGGTCATTTTACACGTACAGAAATTCTGGCTTGCGACTCTTGGGAATCGCTCATAACGTCTTTTCTAATGTTATATTCCTCTATTGAGGATTGTTAGGTTCGAATTTATAT
The DNA here is from genome assembly GCA_030441495.1 of Dalbergia oliveri. Taxonomy (NCBI): domain Eukaryota; kingdom Viridiplantae; phylum Streptophyta; class Magnoliopsida; order Fabales; family Fabaceae; genus Dalbergia; species Dalbergia oliveri. The sequence goes on along the minus strand of JAMLFY010000004.1, from coordinate 39,253,459 downwards.
AAGAATTACCTAGGGTAATTCAATAATTTCAAATGACAGGTAAAAAGTTGGGCGTAGATACAATGCACCATTTTGGGCTTCAAGTCTTCCAAATTAGGGGTACCTCAAGAATTGTTTCTACAACTTGTTGCAATACCTCCTTTGCTTTCCTAGCCCTTGATCTTGTCATGGGTTCCCCAAATCCTCAAAGTGCCTTGTTGTCCTTGCCAGCCGTGTCCTCATCATGATAGCTGTCCCAATTCCTACATTGTTTCTGGACACATGTTCTTAGCACATCTTCTAATATTTGAATGGTCCATTTAGCTTGCCTAAAGCTGGATGATAAGTCATGTTGAAATAAGGTTTTCTTCCAAAAGCTTTTAGAAAATCCCAAAAATCTTGAGGTGAAATGCGAATTGTTGGGATTATAATAGAAGGAACACCATGTAGTCTCACTAATCCTTCTATATAAAGCTTGACCAATTTCTCAATAAATAACTTTGACTGGTAGAAAAGTGCGAACCTAGTTGACCTTTAGATAACCTATATAACATTGTATCTTAATTGTGTCCTTAGTAATAACATTGCAAAATTCATTGAGATATTTTCCCTTTCCCATTGCGAATCTCCAAGGGTTGGAGTGTACTTAGTGGCTTCTAATGTTCTATCTTCATCTTTTGGAAGTCAAACACTTTGAACTGTTCCTGCCACATCCACCTTTCTTTTTGGTCGCCAAAACTTCTTAATATCTCTATACGTTTTTGTAACTTTTGGGTGTACTGAAAAGTCACCATTGTAACGCCCAATTTTTACTGTAATTTTTACTGTCATTAGGAATTACCGAATTACCGTAGGTAAATATTATATAAAATTTGAGACCAAACAATCCTTAATAAAGGAATATAACGTTAGAAGAGAAGTTAGGAGCAATTCGTGCAAGTATTGCAAACCCCAAATTTCTGTACGTGTAAAATGACCAAAATGCCCCTGAGGTTATTTTACTAGAAAATGAGGATCGTGGGCCCCACCCATCCTCAAGGGGATGTTTTGATGTTAATAAGGGATTGTTTGTGTTATGTGTGTTAATAGAGGAGAAGAATCTCAATTTTGAGTTTCGACGCGAAATGACCAAAACGCCCTGCGGCGTTTTAACCCCGATTTGCGTGCCGACTAAGCCCGAACCTCACTAAAATGTGTTAAAAGGTGTTTTTAAGCCATGATTAACCATTGGTTAAGCTCGGGTGGTCTCAGCAATTTTTAAGTAAAATGACCGTTTTGCCCCTCTTTGTAGTTTGCAAATTTTGAGATTTTGATTCGTCTAATGAAACCTAAGCAATATTAGGCTCAAATTAAAGCTTATTAAATTCTAATTACTAATCTAGAGTCAAAATTATTTATTTAGATTGATTAGAACCTAAAATTGCTTAAAACACCCAAATTGCTTAGTAATTCACTTAAGCCCTTAACCGTAAATTCTCTAAATTGCATGAATACCTTGCCTACACCTAAATAATACATGGAACACACAAAATCCTCTTCCACAAGGCTGTAATGAATGAAATTATTGAGTAATAAGTCAGAAAATTATTACACAAAAATCCAAAGAATGAAAACAAAGAATCATGAAAACATGGAAACATGATTCCATGTTTTAAGCCACCAAACAAAATGATTTTCTTCCTTATTTTTTTTCCTCTAATTTTTGGTCAGATTTCTTTCCTTCCTTTGTCCATTTATGAGCTGCAAAATCTCTATAAATAGGCATGCTTGAAGATAGTTTAGATGCTTAGTTCATAACTTACACAAATTCTAGTCTTAGGAGCACCAAAAGCTTTCTTTCTTTCTTCCTCTTGGCCAAATTCTCCCTTCAGTTTTCAAGGATATTTTGCTTCATTTCACTCAAGGAAACCAAGTTCTCTTCCTTTCTTTCAAATCAAATTAGGTAGGGAGTTGTTTTTAAGTTTATTTCTATGTTTTGCTAAGTGTTGTTCTTGGTTCAAAATGATGATTTCATGGATTTTCTCTAGTTTTTCCATTTGGTTTTCTTCTTCCTTTTTCTTTAATCAATTCAGCCATATGGCCTAGGTGGGACTAAGATGATGGCTTGATGATGAGGACCTTGAGGGTGGGTTGTGAATCCATCACAAGTTAGGCCTCTAAAGCTTGAAAGTTCCACTTGATGCAAAACTTTAAAGAATAATATTTTTATGATGTTTTTATGATCTTGAGTTTAGAACTTGAAAGATGTATTTTTCACTTTGTCTTGCTAAGATATATTGGGTTGAATTTATATTTCTCTAAAGTCTTGGAGGAGCTCTAGTAAAGAAATAAAATGAACTTGCATCCATGTTTAAGTTTATGCCTTGCATAACCATGTTTACTTTCTATGTCATCACTAAATTCTCAAGAATGAATAAATGAACTTGCATATTCATGTTTAAATTTCCAAGCTTGCATTTCATGTTTATGTTTCAAGTTGTCACTTAATCTTCAAAGATAATAAAGAGGATGCATCTCATATTTATTTTATGCTCTCACTTTATTTTATAATGGCTAAAAGAATCAACGCATGACATGTTTATTTTTATGTCATCACCTAAAGATCCTAGAGCTCAAAGACTTGCCCAAGTATCACAAGCAAAGAAATAAGATTATTGGAGTTAAAGAATTGATTCTTTAAGAAGTCTGAGATTGGAGCTTAAAAAGATGTAATAATAATTCTCTTCTCCCTTCACCGGTCCAATGCGGATTACCGCCGCTCCCTTCTAAGATTCTCTTCTCCCTCCACTGGTCCTTGCGACTCCGCCGCTTCAGTTCTTGCATCATGTTTATATTTCAAGCTCTTGCATCATGTTTAATTTTCAAGTCATCACCTTAAATCTTAAAGATAAAGAAATGGATTTGCATATCATGTTTATAATTCCAAGTTATCACCTTATAATGACAAGATTAAAATGAGGTTGCATAGCATGTTTATGATTCTAAGATATCACATAAATCTCTTAAGCTCAAGACTTGCTCCTTTTATCTTAAGTGAGAATTTTAATTATGAAGATTCTTTCAAAAAGAATTAGTTTCTAAAAGAGTTTTAAAGGTTTGCAAGGATTCTACGAGAAACTAATATTTTATGTTCACTTAAAATGTGATTTTATACAATTATATGAGGTTCATGATTCGTCTTCTGATATGAGATTAGTACCAATAAATGATGATGATTTAATATGTTTGAAGTTGTGATAATTATGGTTTATTGCTAAAGGAATGATTCTATGCATGTTAGAGATAAAACTAGCTTCCTAGAAAACCGTAAAAGCAAGATTTCTAGAACTTTAGAGAATGAAATTTATGCATTCTTCCAGAGCCTTTAGTGACCTTAAGAACCAGATATTATTATGTTTAGATAAGGGACAATGATTCATAATTGGTTTAGTAATTAATTTTAGCATCATAGGGAAAGTCGGTAAGAAAGGGTTAAAAACGTAACTTCTAGCACATAAAACCTTAAGAACAACTTATTGTCTATGCTACCTGATATAGTCTAATAATGTTCTTAAGGCTTATAATTGATGGTAATAAATCCCTTAGATGCATAAGTAATTAGTTTGATAATTAAGGTTACCCAACTTTAGAGTTCGGTTATTTAAGGGAGCTTTCCTGTGAATTTTAGATGACATCTTTTGATGCTTTGGAATGTTAGTTATATGATGAAGTAATGCCTGAGAATTTGATATTATTGAATGATTTCATGGCTTGCATGTTATAGTTGCTATTGCAAACAATGAGAATGTTCATGCATCTTGATGATTATGATATAACATGCTAAGACTTAATGGTGACTTAAACTTATAAGGAAATGATCCTTTGGACCCATCAGACTATAGGTGGTGAAAGGTGATCCTGAGAAATGATCCTTTAGATCCATCAGACTATAGATGGTGAAAAGGTGATTCTTGCCCCTAGCTCGTCTCTCAAAAGGGTAGAGTCGGGATTTTAACTTATCAAAAGGGATAAGTATATGCTAGTGACGACTAGTAAGGTATGAGCTCATAACCTAGATTACTCCCAAAGGGTGGAGTATAGGGTGGCCTAGGAAAATGATGATGAAAGTAACTTTAAGTCACCTAAGAAACTAAGTAAATGCATTATGTGAATATGATGTTCTACTATGCATAGTATTTATGAGATGATGATGAGAAATATGATGTTCTGCTATGCATAGTATTATGAAATGATGATGAGGAATATGATGTGATTTTATGCATAACTATGTTAATATATATGAAAGGAAAATTTCATTATATACATGACATGCTAAGTTTATGATGCATTATAAGACGCATGATTAAAACCGACGAACCTCGGTAAAGTATATTTTAAACTTAATAAATCAATCTTAGCATGCTCATTATTTCATAATAACCCGAGGTTCCTGGGACGATGATGATGACACAATGCATCATGAGGTGAGTACCCTTGAGATTCTTTTTATAAGTTTCTCACTCCCTCTATTTTTTCTTTCCATCTCGTCTTCAAGAAATAGAAGGAAGCATTCGTGAATCACATTGAGGCTTTCACCTGGTATGAACTCTTGCTAGTTTGACTCGTATATTTCATATATCTATCCCTATCCTTGGAGTGTTATTACTAGGTGCCATTAATGGATGTCCTTCCATCCATATATTATTTATGTTTTGTTAGATTGCCTACACCTAGTCTTATTCTGTTGGTAGGCAAACTATCTATGTGTTATGTAATTATGGATGTTATATGATGGAGCCAATATGATGTGTTTTTCATGCTATGTCTCACGTTATCGCTTTATTTCGATTATTGTTCACGTTATGCGCGGCTCACGTTTTCAATTATGTTTTAACAAAAAAAAATGGCTCGTAATTTCACTAAGTATTTTTCAAAGTATGATGAAAGAATTGAAGCAAAGAGTAAAGTCTAGTAATTAATCAAATACAACCTAGGTGTATTTGGTTAATTATTAGGGTGTTACAACCATGCTGGGCTTCATCCAGAATACTATGATGATCATCCCTTACTATCGATATGCACATTTGATCTTGATATTTCCACGTCCTATTTTCACTTCGTGCAAAATCGCCTACCCCCAACTTGAGCTAAGGCTATGATTTTGAAAATTTGGATCTTCTTGCTTAGCTTGTGAAATCTCACTCTTAATTTCACTTGTGATCCTCATCTGATCCAAATATACACTTCTAGGCCTTTCTTTTATCCCCAACTTAAGACTTCAAAAGAATTTCTAGCTTTGTCTTCTTAATTATCGTCCAAGACATGCCCAAAGTTTTTCTGCTAAGACATCTGTTATCAATTTGTTTCTCCTGATGGTAGTTCAAGTTGAGCTCCTAGTATTTAATGAACTCCATCATTTTCCATTGCCTCATGTTTTCATCTTTCTAATCTAAGAGATACTTGGGATTCTTATGATTAGAAAACCTCAAACTTTACTCCATATAGATAGCATCTCTAGATTAAAAAATGACTAATATGGCGTTAACTTGAGATGTAGCTTTAACGTCTTGAAGTCTAAGCCACCACCTTTTTATTCTATATCAAAATGCACCCCAAGTCGTTACCTAACTCAGCTCAATAAACCTCAAATGGACCATGTGGGTCACAAGACCATTGCAGGTGCAATAGTCAACTTTTACTTGAGGTCCTAAAAATTCCTCTCATATCTTACTATCCATGTTAAAGGTACACTTTTTGATTTGCTTGGTTAAGGGTAAGGCTATCTGTTGAATCCATTAATAAACTTCTTCTAGTAACTAGCTAATCTAAAAACTTCAAATCTCCATGGTAGTTGGTCTTTCCCACTTTAGTACTATTTCAATCTTGGCTGGGTTAACTTGACTCCTTTCTATGATACTATATGACCTAAAAATCTTATTTTGATAGCCAGAAATTACAGTTGGATTTCTTGGCATGAAGAATTTATAGTACTATTCTAAGATGTTACTCAAGTTCTTCCTTAACCCTCAAATAGATGAGATTATCATCTATAAAACAATCATGAACTTGTTGAGACATGGTTGAAAGATTTCATTCATGGAGTTCATGAGTATTATCAGGGCATTAGTCATCTCTAAAGATGTCACTATATATCTAATGCCCATAGCCTACTTGGTATCTTCTCCTCCTAACTAGAATCTAGTTATATCTCAATCTCAAATCAATCCTCGAGAATACTATCACTCCCCTTAATTGATCCATGAGATCATTAATCCTTGGAAGAGGATACTTGTTCTTTGATTGTCACCTTGTTCAGTTGTCTATAATCAATACATAGCCTCATGCCTTTGTCCTTTTCCTTTACCAATAGCACAGGAGCTCCCATGGTGAGACACTTGACCGAATAAAATGTTTACTTAATAGCTTATTGATCTGCTCCTTCAATTCTACTAATTCCAAAGGAAACATTCGGTAAGGAGTTATTGAAATTGGACTCATTCCTTAACCAATTCAATAGAGAACTCTATCTTCTCTTGTATGGAAAATTCTGGTATATCTCCGAAAATACGTAAGAGTATTCTTGAACTACCGATATCTATTATAATTTCTTGTTTACCTTCTCACCACTAGACACAACAGCATGTATCCTTGACTACTAGGCCTTCCACATCCATCCTCTTAAATGGGTCGCTTCAATAGTGCATCTTCTGCATTCATAGCAAAACACATCCTGTTGTTGTGGACTAGATAGAGGTGGTCCCTAGTTGGATATTTCCTAATCTCTTGACTTGGCTTCTTGCATTGATAACAAACATATTGTCCAGCTAAACATGTTTTATCACCATAATTCCTTCCATATTCTAGGCATCCCTTATTATCCAATAGTTTTTGCAATTGCTTCCTTCTCCATTCCCGTAAGAAAAATTCCTTTTGTGGTGGTAGCGTAGGCTTGAACCTTATACTGGATGGTGTTAGCCTTTTTCAAGCCATTGATAACTTCCCGTTGTACTCCTCACTAAGCACTCTTGTTCACCAATGCGATGAAGTCCCTAATTTCATTAGTCCCACCATTGTCAAGAGGTAATTTCTAAAGCCTCATACTTAACACATTTCCAACTCTTCATTAAATTTATAATACTAAGTTATGGAAAGCTCACCAAACCTTGCATTGTACTCTGGCACCTCATGTTCCCCTGGTGTAGCTTTAGGAATTTCCAATTCCTTATCATTTTAGAAGGAGGAAAATTTCCTTTAGAAACTATCCTTAACCAAAATCCTAATTCATTTCATTATTTGTCTTTGCAACTAGCGTTCTAGTATCTATTCATCATAAATCAGTGTCCACGTCTAACACCAAGGTAGCATAACCCACTTTGTATGAATCCGATCACTTTGCTACTTCAAAGATTCTTCTCCACCACTTAATAGTTTTTTTAGCCTTATCTGGGTTTAGGTTCCTCGAATTTTTGGTTTTTGCTCTTTGCAATGCCATAAACAATAGGCTTTTTCCAGTATTTTGATAAGCTTACTACCCAATGGTGCTCATCATCAGCTTAACCATAGCTTGCTCCTTGATTGCCTGGGTCATATTCCAAAATCACGCTTAACATTTGCAACTTCCTCCTCATGAAGTCATTAGTTTCCTATCACACCAAGCAAAAGGCATTGAGTTGATAGGCTCAATACAATGCTAAGCATGATAGTTACTAACTACTTCAAAAGTAAGCGTCATGCATATAAAGTTCTACTTTTTATCTCAGGAGATAAAATCCTACTACATGACACTAAGATTTCAGTATGCTTTAGAAGCAAGTACCATCCCCAGGCTCTAATAGGATGAATTGCTCGATACCATTAAATGTAACACCCTTCACACCATAAGGCTATGCTTAAGCCATAACCTTATAAAGAAGTTGTTACTTGTTATTTCTGTGACCATTGAGGATATATATATATATATATATATATATATATATATATATATATATATATATTACATATGAGTCTGCTTTTCGTGACAAACATAACACACTTTCTCTCTGAGTCGTTAAATTTGAACATAATTACTATGTTAAAAATACATAATTGTATTATCCGACAACAAAGCAACAACATATACAACTCTGGAACCCTTACCCTAGTTCACGTAGGAACCCTCTAGTCTAGGTAGGGTACTACTCAACATTCATTAAAAGGAAAATAAAAAGGCTGACTAAATTCTCTATCATCAGCTCATGAGAAACTCTGGACCGTAATGCCAATACCATTAGAGTCTCACAAAATAATCACCATCATAGTAATCTATGTAAAAATATAATAATAGCAGGAATGAGAATCAAGGATTCCCAGGAGGAAAACACTAGTCTACTACAGTGATATCTGACATGATATTAAAATAATTAAAGTATCTTTGATTTCTTTTGAAATAACTAGCTTGCTTATTCCTTTACTCATTAAATATAGTGTTATGAGTGTCCTTATGCTTGAGATAAAATGGTCATAGGATTCGTAAATATTATTTTGTATTCCTGTTGTTTACATAATAATTTGTTTGTTTGTTTCATTACTTCTTTGACATAATCTTATTATGAACTTTAGGCTTGAGAATAGAACTCATAGGATTCATGATATACTTCTCATCTGATGCATTGCTAGTGATGTAACACCTCGTGTTACATCCTGAATATAGTTCACTTGTTGTAGTACCTTGTACTATAACCTAATATAGATCACACGTGAATCCATGAGCTTATAATCAAGCAATTGATATGTAGTTAGTATCATTATTTCCTATGACTTAATTTATTAGATAATTTTTAAACTTAATGGTAGAACTCATAGGACTCTTCTAATATACTTATCTATGGATCGTACTATCAACGATGTAACATCGTCACGTTACAACCTAATATAGTTCATTAGATGGAGTACATCTACTACATCTCATCTGAATAGCCTCACTATTCTCAGGACATCCCTTTTCTCATAACGATGTAACACCATCGCAATTACAACCTGATATAATTCCAAGGGCGTAGCATGTCTACTACTACCCGTGAATCCATGAGCTTACCATTAAGCAATTAATATTACATAAAGCTTACTTCTTAAGTTTTCTCTTTTCATAAGGATCTTTAATATTTGTTTAGGAAATCTTATGATTCTCAAGAGAAATCTCTTCTAATAGTTTTACTTCTCATACTTTTGCTTTGAGATTTTCTTGAAATCTCCTTAACTCTTATGAGATTTTCTCTATTAGTCTCTAATTACTGAGACCTTTTTCTTGAAAATCTCCTAAATTTCTTATGAGATAATTCTGCTAAAAATATCTTGAAGTCTTATGAAATATTCTTAAAAAATCTCTTGAAATCTTACGAGATATTCCGTTCAAAATCTCTTAACTTCTTATGAAACTACTCTTAATTTTTTATGAGATGTATCGCTAAAATCTACTAAACTTTTTATGAGATTTTGCTAGAAAAACCTTATGAGATTTCTGCAAAGTCTAGTAAACTTTTATGAGATTTTTTAAAGAACTAAACATTACGAAATTTTCCATATAATCTACTAAGAGAATTTTCTATAAAATCTGCAAACTGTTACGAGATTTTTCTATAAAATCTACTAAACCTGATGAGATGTTTCTATAAAATCTGTTAACCTGTAATTTTTCTGAAAATATACTAATCTTTTATGAGATTTTATATCATTAGAAACTTGTAAAACCACTTGTAAAAGAAACCAAGTTTCTTGGTGAACTTCAAGCTTTTTCTTCTATGGATCAAAATTTCTTCAATTACTTAATAAATCCCTTATATTAACTCAATCAATCCACAAGTGTTCTTGAACTATAAAACACATACCTATTGTATCAATTACCTCTAAAACTCATATATATGAATCTTGAAAATAAATTTCAGATTTCATAAACATAATTCCAAGCATATCTCAAGAGTTTATATTAGCAAAAATAGTCAAACAATCACAAAGCAATAGACTAGAATCTTTCCTACCTTTCTTCCAAGCTTTTTGCTAAACTTTCTCTAGCTTTTTTTGCTCTAATCCAAGCATCAAACCCACTTTCCAGCCCCTATATGAGCTGTTATTTGGATAGATTTGAGGGGTAGAAAGAAGGTTTTGGCTTGAATTTGACCAGAGGAGTATTCTTGACTAGCTTAAGTGTTTATCTAAGCATAACCTTCAAGAATATGGAGCTTTCATGGAGTTTCCAAAAGAAAGAAAGAAAATGAAGGAAGAAGAAAAGAACATGAAATCTGCCAAAAAGGAAGCAAAATGACCTTTCTTTTTTATTTAATAAATAGACTTACTTGGAGAGTAAGTAGGAATAAAATATTTCCGGATCAATTTGCCTTGTATCAGTATTATAAATATCTATATTTATTTGATTGTCCTAAGTAAAAATTATATGAGATCTAATAATATCTATTATTTATACCAGATTTTATGTTTTGTTGTACCGTTAATACCATTTCAATGTACCGATTATTACCATTTCTATACCTGATTGACATAAAAGAAACTTTACCGGTTTAAGATATCTATTTACCCTTATCCTTATTTTATCTATGTCATTATACCAATTATAGGGTCTCATTCTATATCCCCGATTAATATATTATTATATTAATTTTTAATAATATTAAATTATTTTTCATTTTTTTTACTAACTCCTCATATTGTTGTAATCATAACCATGTCTATCGGGATTTTCAAAATCCCTATAGATTATTCACAATTAATCATTTTATCACAACTATACTAAAAAATTGGGTCGTTACATTAGCTAAGTCCGGTCTTGATTTCCTGCATACCTGGGTAGGAGCATATTTACTTTTCAATGAGATATTAATGACAACATGCTTATGGATAAATGCAAAAAATGTGATGCATACTTCTGTGATCAATTACATAATGATTTGTGGCATGTTATGATTATGTACGAATGATTGAGATGCATGATTGATATGTTTTATAACATGAAGCAAATTTGGGGAAACTCTATTTCCAAGCCATTATGCCACCGACTTCCGCCAAATTTGTGGACTTAGAAAATTATGAAGTTTATAAGCATGAAATGTTAAATGATAAGTTATGATGATGACTATGATTTCCATCTCTAAATAACATGCTACGGTTAAAGGTAACATAAGACACATGGAAGTTATCCTCTTAGACTCAGGAATTAATGGTTATAAGAGGTGATCCAATAAAGGTGATGAGGACACGGCTAGTGGCGAGGACAATAAGGCACTTTGAGGACTTGGGGGACCTATGACAAGATCAAGGGCTAAGAAAGCAAAGGAGGTATTGCAACAAGTTGTAGCAACAATTCTGAGGCTGCCCCTAATTTGGAAGAATTCTGGAACACTAATAATTAACCCAATACACCTAGGCATCTGATTAATTACTAGACTTTACTCTTTGCTTCAGTTCCTTAATCATGCTTTGAAAATACTTAGTGAAATTACGAGCCATTTTTTTTTTTAAACATAATTGAAAACGTGAGCCGTGCTTAACGTGAATGATTTAGCAAAATTTAAAAGACACATAGGAATTTACAAACATCACATCATAATATATTGGCTCCATCATATAGCATCCATAATTACATATCATATAGATATTTTGCCTACCAACAGAATAAGACTAAGTGTAGGCAATCTAACAAAACATAAATAATATATGGATGGAAGGACATCCATTAATGGCACCTAGTAATAACACTCCAGGGATAGGGATATATATCTGAAGATATACGAGTGAAACTAGGATCAAGTTCAGTGAGTGCAGCCTCAATGTGATTCACGAACGCTTCTTTCCGTTTCTAAGACGAGATGGAAAGAAAAATAGAGGGAGTGAGAAACTTATAAAAAGAATCTCAGGAGGTACTCACCTCATGATGCATTGTGTCATCATCATCGTCCCCAGGAACCTAGGGTTATTATGAAATAATGAGCATGCTAAGATTGATTTATTAAGTTTGAAAATATACTTTACCGAGATTCGTCGGTTTTAATCATGCGTCTTATAATGCATCATAAACTTAGCATGTCATGTATATAATGAAATTTTCCTTTCATATATAATAACATAGTTATGCATAAAATCACATCATATTCATCATCATCATTTCATAATACTATGCATAGAAGAACATCATATTTCTCATCATCATCTCATAAATACTATGCATAGTAGAACATCATGTTCACATAATGCATTTACTTAGTTTCTTAGGTGACTTAAAATTACTTTCATCATCATTTTCCTGGGCCACCCTATACTCCACCCTTTTGGGAGTAATCTAGGTTATGAGCTCATACCTTACTAGTCGTCACTAGCATATACTTATCCCTTTTGATATGTTAAAATTCCATCTCTACCCTTTTGAGAGAACGGACTAGGGGGCAAGAATCACCTTTTCACCGCCTATAGTTTGATGGGTCCAAAGGATCATTTTCTCAGGATCACCTTTTCACCACCTATAGTCTGATGGGTCCAAAGGGTCATTTCCTCATATGTTTTGAGTCACCTTTAAGTCTTTGCATGTTATATCATAATCATCAAGATGCATGAACATTCTCATTGTTTGCAATAGCAACTATAACATGCAAGCCATGAAATCATTCAATAATATCAAATTCTCAGGAGGCATTACATCATCATATAAACTGACATTCAAAGCATCAAATCTCTACATAGACTTATCATTTAAAACATCAAGGAGGCATCATCATCAATTCTTACCGAAGCCGTCTCAACAACCGAAACTCTAGAATCGGGCAACCTCAATTATTGAACTAATTAATTATGCATCTAAGGGATTCATTACCATCATTACCATTAATTATAAGCCTTAGGAACATTATTAGACTATATGGGGCAGCATAGGCAGGAAGTCATTCTTAAGGTTTTACGTGTGCTAGAAGTTGCGTTTTTAACCCTTTCTCGTTACCGTCTTTCCCTACGATGCCAAAATTAATTACTAACCCAATTATGAATCATTCTCCCTTATCTAAACATAATAAAATCTGGTTCTTAAGGCCACTAAAGGTTCTGACAGATTGCATAAATTTCATTATCTAGAGTTCTAGAAATCTTGCTTTACGTTGTTTTATATAGCTAGTTTCTCTTCTAACTTGCATATAATTGTTCCCTCATCAATAAACATAATAATCACAACTTTAAACATATTAAATCATCATCATACATTGGTAATAAACTCAAATTAGTGGCTGAATCATGAACCTATCATAATCACATTTTAAGTGTACATGGAATACTAGTTTCTTGTAAAGTCTTTGCAAGGCCTCAAATTTCTTTTAGAAACTAATTCTTTTTGCTAAACTTGAAAGAATCTTCATGATTAAAATTCTCACTTAAGATAAAAGGAGCAAGTCTTGATCTTAAGAGATTTATGTGATATCTTAGAATCATAAACATGCTATGCAACCTCATTTTAATCTTGTCATTATAAGGTGATAACTTGGAATTATAAACATGATATGCAAATCCATTTCTTTATCTTTAAGATTTAAGGTGATGACTTGAAAATTAATGCAAGAGCTTGAAATATAAACATGATGCAAGAAACTGGAGCGGTAGTCCGCATAGGGGGAGAGGGAGAAGAGAATCTTAAAAAACCTGAGCGGTGTAATTCGCACTGGACCGATGAAAGGAGAAGAGAATTATTATTACATCTTTTTAAGCTCCAATCTCAAGACTTCTTAAAGAATCAATTCTTTAACTCCAATAATCTTATTTCTTTGCTTGTGATACTTGGGCAAGTCTTTGAGCTCTAGGATCTTTAGGTGATGACATAAAAATAAACATGTCATGCGTTGATTCTTTTAGCCATTATAAAATAAAGTGAGAGCATAAAGTAAATATGAGATGCATCCTCTTTATTATCTTTGAAGATTAAGTGACAACTTGAAACATAAACATGAAATGCAAACTTGGAAATTTAAACATGAATATGCAAGTTCATTTATTCATTCTTGAGAATTTAGTGATGACATAGAAAGTAAACATGGTTATGCAAGGCATAAACTTAAACATGGATGCAAGTTCATTTTATTTCTTTACTAGAGCTCCTCCAAGACTTTAGAGAAATATAAATTCAACCCAATATATCTTAGCAAGACAAAGTGAAAAATACATCTTTCAAGTTCTAAACTCAAGATCATAAAAACATCATAAAAATATTATTCTTTAAAGTTTTGCATCAAGTGGAACTTTCAAGCTTTAGAGGCCTAACTTGTGATGGATTCACAACCCACCCTCAAGGTCCTCATCATCAAGCCATCATCTTAGTCCCACCTAGGCCATATGGCTGAATTGTTCAAAGAAAAAGGAAGAAGAAAACCTAATGGAAAAACTTGAGAAAATCCATGAAATCATCATTTTGAACCAAGAACAACACTTAGCAAAGCATAGAAATAAACTTAAAAACAACTCCCTACCTAATTTGATTTGAAGGAAAGGAATAGGACTTGGTTTCCTTGAGTGAAATGAAAGAAAATATCTTTGAGAAATGAAGAAATTTCAGCCAAGGAGGAGGAAGAAAGAAAGCTTTTGGTGCTCCTAAAACTAGAATTTGTGTAAGTTATGAGCAAGGCTTCCAAGGCTCCTCAAGTAAGCATATTTATAGAGGAATTCAAGCTCATGTATGACAAGAGGAGGAGGCATAATTTTCAGATTTTTCATGGGGAACAAAGGGAGGAAAATCATTTCTTGTTTAAGGCATGTTTTATGCCATGTTTTAGGGAATTTTTTGGCATTTTGTTTTAGTGCATTATCTTGCAATAATTCTAATGATTATGGCTGAATTATTTTGTGCATTACAGCCTCATGGAAGAGGGTTTTGTGTGTTCCATGTATTATTTAGGTGTAGGCAAGGTATTCATGCAATTTAGAGAATTTACGTTAAGGGCTTAGGTGAATTAGTAAGCAATTTGAGTGTTTTAAAGCAATTTTAGGTTCTAATCAATTTAAATAAATAATTTTGACTCTAGATTAATAATTAGAATTTAATAAGCTTTAATTTGAGCCTAATATTGCTTAGGTTTCGTTAGACAAATCAAAAATCTCAAAATTTGTAAAACTTGAAAGACTGGGCAAAACGGTCATTTTACTTAAAAATTGCCCAGACCACCCGAAGCTTAACCAATGGTTAATCATGGCTTAAAAACACCTTTTAAAACATTTTAGTGAGGTTCGGTCTAGCGGCACGCAAATTGGTTAAAACGCAGCAGGGCGTTTTGGTCATTTCGCGTCAAGCTCAAAATTATGATTCTTCTCCTCTATTAACACACATAACACAAACAATCCTTTATTATCATCAAAACATCCCCTTGAGGATGGGTGGGGCCCACGATCCTCATTTTCTGAGTAAAATAACCTCAGGGGCATTTTGGTCATTTTACACGTACAGAAAATCGGGTTTACAATACTTGCACGAATTGCTCCTAACTTCTCTTCTAACGTTATATTCCTTTATTAAGGATTGTTTGGTCTCAAATTTTATATAATATTTACCTACGGTAATTCGGTAATTCCTAATGACAGTAAAAATTATAAAAATTGGGGCATTACATTACTCCTAATAAAACCCAAGGTTCCTGAGACGTAGATGATGACACATGTTAGGAGGCGAAGCTCACTAAGACTCTTGTATAAGTTTGTCATTCCCTCTTTCTTTCTTTCCATCTTGTCTTCAGAGGTTGATGGCCACGTTCGTGATTTATGTTGATGCCTCCACGTAGGACATGCACTACGACCTGTTAAATGGTCATACTTTTTTGTGGGTCACTTGCCATTCGCTTGTTTGTTTTCCTAGACCGTCCCTTCACACATCCCATCACTAGTGTTTGGTTCTCCCAACGCTCCATTTATGGATGACTTTGCCTTTAGCGTGTACGCCTATCTGCATACCGCAGTTTCATCATGCCCACTCTGCCACATCGCCATTCGGACCCCTGACATACTCATTCACCACTTTGTCTTTCTGAGCCATGGTCAACCCATCAGAGGAGTCACCCTCCCAGCATTCTTTGGCGGCCTACCCCGTCCTTATAGAGATCAGAGGTGGTGGTGATGGAGAGGCTACCATTACGCAGCCACTCGAGAGGAGCTAGTCCGTTCGTAGAGCACCCATCCTCGTCGAGGTGCCCATGTCCGTCCACCAGCCTTCTTGCCCCGCCTGAGACTTGGCTCGTTGGATTGGTTACTTTCCTCCTTCTTAGGAGCAAAATTAATAGGAGTTGATGGACCTCTTGGAGCGCCTGCATATCTCGTGGAAAAGATAGCCTTCTTTTGTTATTTTGATTAGAGGTTATCTATGCGCACCCTAGGAGTAGGGCCTGAGAGGTTTATTAGCTTATATTTAGTTTTCTTTGCATACTGTCATGCTTATATTCGAATGACTTATTAGTTCAACTTTTGTTGGTGGCATGACACTATTACATATGTATATTTTGGTGCTGATGGGGAACGGTTGATGTAGATGATATATAGAAATATATGATGATATGATTATGTTCATGATATTGTGGTGTTTGTATTTTGTGTATTCCTATGACATGTTTCTAGACTTTCCCTCTATATGTAAGATGAACGACGTGTTTTACTTAGTACGCACGGCTCACATTTTATTTTTAAAATTCAAAAGAAAAATTTACCTGATTTTGACTAAAGTATTTTTCAAGAGTTTAAATTAAGAACAGGAACAAAAGAGTAATAACTGATAATTAACTTAAAATGCATCCTAGGTGTGTTGGGTTAAATATTAGAGTGTTACAAGATGCGAAAAAAGGCAAAGCACAATTTAACTCCCGCTTCTCGTCACTTTTATACTATAACCCCACCAGGTGAGTGGGTTCACATCTGATCTCTATGTTGTGATTAGAATTATTTTCATAAAGATATCATTTACTGCTTGATTTTAAAGATTACTGAAAGAAGTTTGAGGTTATTATTAGTTTGTATGTTTTAGAACTTCTAGTTTTGGAGCATGAAACTTGTTTTTGATAAAACTCATGGGACCATTATCGTTGAACCGATTTTAGATATAATTTATATATATATATATATATATATATATATATATATATATATATATATATATATATATATATAATTGTTAGAGACTTTTATGATTGTTTCAATGAATTCTGGAACTGTTTATGTATATGATATAGTTTTATAACCAAATATGAAACTTAGAGAAAAGGTTGGAAGTATGGTTTTAGACCCTGTAATTTCATAATATGATATTAATTTTTTCCTAGTTTATGAAAAGCTTGACAATTTGAAATGTAATTTAGATAATCAATTAAAAGGTTTTAAGCATGAATCTTCATGAGATTCAAAAATTTACGCTATATATTCTGGGCTTTTAAAATCACAATGTCTTCAAAGGACAATCCCTTGGACATGATTTCGTAGCTATAATTATGTTAGGTTAGACCTTTAGAATCGGATAGATTTTCAAAGCTTTAGAGAACTAAAAGGTTTTAGAGGTTTTCACTTTTAGATAGATTTATTTAGTTAGTTTAGATGGTAGCTATAGAGAAACAGCTAGCAAGTTAACGCTGAAATTGATCCGTTAACCTTAGTACCAAGTAGGCTGGGCTAGAGATTTCAGAGAATTTATTATCACAATCAACGGCGATACGAATGCCCATATGTGACTGGAGATTTATCCTCAGAGTTTTGTTATGTCACAAATATTGTGTGTAACCAGAGTAGAGATTACTATTTCTATAGGAGCTACTACATTATGAGCTATATGATTTCAGATACAAAGTGGTTATGGGTCCTTCCTAGCCACCATTGTCTCAATAGCACTAGAGTTCCAAGGTGAGCTTCACTAAGTTAAAGTGTTTATTATTTTGATCTAGAGTGCTCTAGTACATTTGCAGTAGGATCCTAGACTGGAGAACATGCCATATGTAACACCCTAATAATTAACCCAATACGCCTAGGTCGTATCTATTAATTACTAGATTTTACTCTTTGCTTCAGTTCCTTAATCATGCTTTGAAAATACTTAGTGAAATTACGAGCCTTTTTTTTTTTAAACATAATTGAAAACGTGAGTCCGCATAACGTGAATGATAATCGGATAAAAGGAAAATAAACAGACATATCATGAAGAACACACCATATTGGCTCCATCATACAGCATCCATAAGCACACCATAATACATATACATAATAACCTCACTCATACATTCCCTCTTAAACAAATACATCAAACTAGAATACATAAGACAACATATGCTCTTAAAGTAAATAACCTTAAAGGCTGAAGAGAGCTATCCTAAAACTAGGGTATATGATCATGCTCAAATCTATTAAGAACTTTCTACACCTGCCCCTGAAATGGTGGAATATATCCTATCTATGACAAATTCCTTTAGAAAGGGGCACACGAGATGTACTGGGCTGGGGACGCATAGATGGTCTTCGTGCCAATCTTGGTGCACCAGTTTCTTCACTACCCTCTCTCACACGTGAGGGAGTAGGAGGAGCTCTCAAATATACATGAGTAGGGGTATCCTCTGATGGATCCGAAGAATACCTTGTTTGAGGGACATAATTCGGAATACCATGGATAGGAGATGAGGCGGAGTAAGTATGTAGCATCCTTTCATCATGTGGGCTGCGTGCTCAAAAACCATTTTGTCACCATACGGAGAAGACGGAAAAACGATAACTAGGAACGGGGTGTGCAAATGGACGTCCTACAAAACAAAAACACGAACCCGCACCTCCCTTCAAAGTGATATGAACGATGCTCCTGTTTAGTGAAATTCCCATGTAGGGGTATCAACATATAGGATGAATGTCGCCATCGGATTAAAAGACAATGACGGAAATAAAGAAAGGGAGTGAGAATCTTGCTAAAGAATTCTCAGGGTATCTCCTTCTATAGTGTCATCATCAAAGTCTCCAGGAACCTGGGGTTATTATAAAATAGTGAGCATGCTAAGATTCATTATTAAGTTCAGAAAAGTACTTTACCGAGGTTCGTCAATTTTAAATCATGCGTCTTATAATGCATCATAAACTTAGCATGTCATATTTATAATGAACTTTTCCTTTTATCAGCGCATCATTTTCCTCATCATCATATCATAATAACATGCATAGAAGAACATCATATTTCATTTCTTTCGTGCTTTAGGTGACTTAAAATCTTATCATCATCATTATTTTCCTTGGGCCGCCTATACTCCACCCTTTGGGAGTAATCTAGGTTATGAGCTCATATCTTACTAGTTGTCACTAGCATATACTTATCCCTTTTGATAAGTTAAAATCCCAACTCTACCCTTTTGAGAGAACGGTTTAGGGGGCAAGAATCACCTTTTCACCACCTATAGTCTGATGGGTTCAAAGGATCATTTCCTCATAAATTTAAGTCACCATTAAGTCTTTGCATGTTATATCATAATACAATTCTCAATTCATAATCATTCATAACATTTTCTCGTTTATTGTCTTATTCTGAATAATATATATACCAACTTAATCATACATCCTGGAGATTCCCAGGAAAGAGGTGGGTCACAAATGGACACGCTTAAATACCAAGTCTTTCCTAGCCAGAACCTTTCCAAATTATACTTTTAAGTAATATATTTTCTTCCCAACAAAGAATATTTCATTATTTCATGCATAAGCATTCTCATTGTTTGCAACAGCAACTATAACATGCAAGCCGGAAATCATTCAATGACGTCAAATACTTAATAAGCATCAAATCACTACATAGACTTATCATTTAAAACATCAAAGAGGCATCATCATAAATCCTTATCGAAAAGCCGTCTTAAACAACCAAAACTCTAGAATCGGCAACCTTAATTATTGAACTAATTAATTATGCATCTAAGGGACTTATTACCATCAATTATAAGTCCTAAGAACGTTATTAAACAATATGGGGCAGCATAGATAGTAAGTTGTTCTTAAGGTTTTACGTGTGCTAGAAGTTGCGTTTTTAACCCTTACTCATTACCCGTCTTTCCTTATGATACTAAAATTAATTACTAAATCAATTATGAATCATTCTCCCTTATCTAAACATAATAAAATTTGGTTCTTAAGGCCACTAAAGGTTCTGGAGGAATTGCATAAATTTCATTATCTAGAGTTCTAGAAATCTTGCTTTACGTTGTTTTATATAGCTAGTTTCTCTTCTAACTTGCATATAATTGTTCCCTCATCAATAAACATAATAATCACAACTTTAAACATATTAAATCATCATCATACATTGGTAATAAACTCAGATTAGTGGCTAAATCATGAACCTATCATAATCACATTTTAAGTGTACATGGAATACTAGTTTCTTGTAAAGTCTTTGCAAGGCCTCAAATTTCTTTTAGAAACTAATTATTTTTGCTAAACTTGAAAGAATCTTCATGATTAAAATTCTCACTTAAGATAAAAGGAGCAAGTCTTGATCTTAAGAGATTTATGTGATATCTTAGAATCATAAACATGCTATGCAACCTCATTTTAATCTTGTCATTATAAGGTGATAACTTGGAATTATAAACATGATATGCAAATCCATTTCTTTATCTTTAAGATTTAAGTTGATGAATTGAAAATTAAACATGATGCAAGAGCTTGAAATATAAACATGATGCAAGAAACTAGCGACGTAGTTCTGCATAGGACCAGTGGAGGGAGAAGAGAATCTTAAGAAACTTGGAGCGGTTGCGCCTGGACCGATGAAGGGAGAAGAGAATTTTATTACATCTATTAAGCTCCAAACTCAAGACTTTTTAAAGAATGAATTCTTTGACTCCCATAATCTTAAGGAAGCTTTAGAGTTTTTATTACCATGGTTCCAACTTTGCTTGTGATACTTGGGCAAGTCTTTGAACTCTAGGATCTTTAAGTGATGACATAAAATAAACATGTCATGTGTTGATTCTTTTAGCCATTATAAAATAAAGTGAGAGCATAAAATAAATATGAGATGCATCCTCTTTATTATCTTTGAAAATTAAGTGACAACTTGAAACATAAACATGAAATGCAAACTTGGAAATTTAAACATGAATATGCAAGTTCATTTATTCATTCTTGAGAATTTAGTGATGACATAGAAAGTAAACATGGTTATGCAAGGCATAAACTTAAACATGGATGCAAGTTCATTTTATTTCTTTACTAGAGCTCCTCCAAGACTTTAGAGAAATATAAATTCAACCCAATATATCTTAGCAAGACAAAGTGAAAAATACATCTTTCAAGTTCTAAACTCAAGATCTTTATTTTTACATCATAAAAACATCATTTTTTAAAGTTTTGCATCAAGTGGAATTTTCAAGCTTTAGAGGCCTAACTTGTGATGGATTTACAACCAACACTCAAGGTCCTCATCATCAAGCTATCATCATATCCCCATATAGGCCTTATGGCCGAAATATTAAAGAAAAAGAAAGAAGAAAACCAATTAGAAAAGCTAGAGAAAGTTCATGAAATCATCATTTTGAACCAAGAACAACACTTAGGAAAACATGGAAATAAGCTTAAAGACAACTCCCTACCTAATTTGGTTTGAAGGAAAGGAAGAGAACTTGGTTTCTTGAAGTGAAATGAAACAAAATATCCTTGAAAGGTTGAAGAAAGAATTTCGGCCAAGGGGAAGAAGAAAGAAAGTTTTTGAGCTTAGGAAAAACTTGAAGTTGTGAAATTTTTGAGCAAGCCTCTAATGACTTCTAAGCATGCCTATTTATAGAAGAATTCAAGCTCATGTATGGACAAGAGGAGGAGGAAAATCTGACTAAATTTGAGGAGGAAACAAGGAAGGAAAAATCATCTTGTTTGGTGGCTTAAAACATGGAATCATGAAACATGATTCCTTGTTTTCATACCTTGAGTTTTGTGCCAAGTTTGACAAATTTTTCTGATGCATATTAGGCCATATAATTTCGTGCATTACAGCCCAAGGAGGATAAAATTTGTGTGTTCCATGTATTATGTAGGTGTAGGTAGGTATCTTTGCAAATTAGAGAATTTGCAATTAAGTGCTTAGGTGAATTAGTAAGCAATTTGGTGTTTTTAAGCAATTTTAGGTTCTAATCAATTTAAATAAATAATTTTGACTCTAGATTATAATTAGAATTTAATAAGCTTTAATTTGAGCCTAATATTGCTTAGGTTTCATTAGACGAATCAAAAATCTCAAAAATTGCAAAACTTACAAAGAGGGGCAAAATGGTCATTTCTTAAAAATTTTCCGAGGCCATCCGAACTTAACCAATGGCCAATCATAGCTTAAAAACACCTTTTAAAACATTTTAGTGAGGTTCGGGCTCAAGTCGGCACGCAAATCGGAGTTCAAACGCGAGGGGCGTTTTGGTCATTTCGCGTCGAAACTCAAAATTGAGATTCTTCTCCTCTATTAACACACATAACACAAACAATCCCCTATTATCCTCAAAACATCCCCTTGAGGGGGGCCCACGATCCTCATTTTCTGAGTAAAATAACCTCAACGGCATTTTGGTCATTTTACACATACAGAAATTCTGGGCTTGCGACTCTTGCAGGAATCGCTCATAACCTCTTTTCTAGTGTTATATTCCTTTATTGAGGATTGTTCGGTTTTAATTTATATAAGAATTACCTAGGGTAATTCGATAATTTCTAAATGACAGTAAAAGTTGGGGTATTACACCATATAGTCCATGCATATCATGAACACATCATGAGTTGTATTTACAAAACTTTACCCTTCATGGTTATTTTGTTAAACAGACTTTATATGTTTTGGTGTTATTATAACCTTTTACTTAATGACAAATTATGAGATTTCTAATATTTATTTTATGAGTTAGTAACAGGTGATTTATATATGGAAGATGACATGTGTTTTAAATAATTTGTAAATATAATGTTTATAGAGCATCTAGTCATGAGGCTTATATGGGAATTGGATTTCTCACGTGCCAATCATATGCCTAAATCGGGTCGTGATAAGAAAAGTGCACAAGAAGGGGAGTTGAATCATGCTTTGACTTTTCTTTCCTTTTTAGTTTATGAAAAACTTAAACAAGAACTATCAAGTGTGAACTTGAAGTGCATGGAAATAACATTAGTATATGTCAGAAAGTGACTTTCTAAACTAAGACAAATATAAGAAAAAAAAAGCTTAAAGAAGTTTTTCAAGAAGAGCAAATGTTTTAAACACAAAAATAGAATATAAAAGAGATTCAAGGAAGAGAAGATACTACATAAGAGTTTTTATACTAGTTTGGTCAATTACATCCAATTCTCAACAATTGTTGAGTTCCACTAAACAACCATGTCTTAATCCTAGAAAGTCAAATAGTCTTTCTCAAGCCTTTTCAAGCTATCTCACGTGACCTGTAGCTTACTCTACTGTCACTTCCAAGTAGTCTTTGACTAGCCTCTTCAAGCTAACTTAACGTGACTAGTAGCTCACTCTATTGTCACTTTCAAGTAGTCTTTGACTAGCCTCTTCAAGCTATCCCATAATAATCACTACTAGATTGAGTTACAAAGGATGTTTCTGTCAGAACTCAAACTAAGCACTCAAGTTTTCTCAAAATAAAACAGCATCAAAGCTAAAAACTTGAATAACTTCTTTCTAACTATTCTCCCTAGGAAGAAAATGTTATCTAATGAGAACTTAGATTTTTATAGATGAAAAAACTGATTATTGTAACGACCTGGTTTTTTTTTTTATTGTGATAAAAAGATTAATTGTGAATAATCGATAGGGATTTTGAAAATTCTAATAGATATAGTTATGCTTAGATTAATATGAGGAGTTTGTAAAAAAAAATGAAAATTAATTTAATATTATTAGAAATCAATATAATAATATTTTAATCGGGGATATAGAAAAAGACCATATAATTGGTATAATGACATAGAGAAAAATAAGGATAAAGGTGAATAAATATTTTAACCTGGTAAAGTTTATTTTATGTCAATCGGATACAAAATGGTAATAATTGGTACACCAAAATGGTAATAACCGTACACCAAAATACTTAGTCTAGTAAAAATAATTTATATTATCAGATCCAAATAATTTTTACTTAGGACGATCAAATAAATATAGATATTTCCAATAAGAAACAAGACAAATGATCTGATAATAGGTATACCTATTACTTGGCCCCAAGTTATTTTTAATATAAAGGAAAAATGAAAAGGAAATAGCATTTTCTCGGTTTCCTTCCCAACTTCACGTTCTTCTTCTTCCCTTCACTATTTTCATTTTCTTCCTTCTTGAAACTCCATGAAAGCTTCCAATTCTTGAAGGTTATGCTTGGGAAAACACTTAAACTTGTTCAAGAACACTTCCTCTACATCATAGTCTTGCCAAAACCTTGTTTTTCCAATTCAAAAATGTCCAAACAGCAGCATATCTAGTGGCTGGAACATGGGTTTGGAGCTTTAGTTAGAGGAGGAAAAGCTAGAGAAAAGTTTAGCCAAAAAGCTTGGAAGAAAGGTAGGAAAAATTCTAGTTTATTGCCTTGTGATTGTTTGGCTATTTTGCTAATATGAACTCTTAATATATGCTTGAAATTTATGTTGTGAAATCTGAAATTATTTCAAGATGCTTATGCATGAACTTGGTAGATGTAAAAGGGTGCTATGCTTGAAAGCTTTATGAATTGAGTAATTGATGTAAGAGATTTAACTATGTAAATTGTAACACCCTAATATTTAACCAAAACACGCCTAGGACGTATTAAGATTAATTATTAGTTATTACCTCCTTTTAAATTCATTTGCAAAAACTACTTAGCAAAATACAGGTAAAATTTTTTTTTTTTTGAAAAGGGATACATAAAACAAAGTGCGAGCCATTGCGGACAACATAAATGAAACGTAAAGCGAAAGAGCAAAATAGATCATGCAAGGTGAAGCAAATATGAGAACACCAATCATAGAAACATTCATCATATATTGGTCATAATAGTTTAATACACAACTGAAATGATAATATAAAGTCATACCCATACTAGTGGTAGAGCTTGTCCAGGAAATATAAAGTACAAGAAGCATAAATAGCGGATACAAGAGAAGTCCCAAAAGATACAAACCCAAACTAAGACTATTCCCTCCCTCGAACTATGGATGACGCTCCTCCTCGTCCCTCAATGGCACATACCCAATGAACTGGGCGAGCTCCTTGGGTGCATGTAGATGGAAGGTGGACGCACATGACCCCCATGACGTGGGCGCATCTCCTGCTTGTGCTAGCCTCCGCTGTGTGACCGTGTCCTCGCTACCTCTTCCAATATCCATGGGAACCGTAAGGGCAGACCCCTTAGAGAAATGGTAAGAAGGGGAATCCTCCGACGATCGGTCTCCAAATGCCTCGGCGAGGGACGTACTAGGATAGCGTCCTAGAAGACGATGGTCGGCACCGCGTTCTACTCGTCATGAGGTCGCGTCCTCTCAAAAATCAAATCGTCGCCATAAGGAGAAGTCGGGGTGAAGCAAAAACTAAGACCGGGAATGCAACAGGCGTCCCATGTATGCAAAAATGCGCACGGCACAACAACCCTCAATGTGATAGGACTGATGATCTGGGTCATAATGCACCTCCCACACCGGGTGTCAATGAAGATCACGAACGATGCCATCATGGTTTGGAGATGTAACGGAAAGAAAAACAAAGAGAGGGGGTGAGAATCTTGCTAAAGAATCTTAGTAGGGAAGCCTCCTATCCTAATGTCATCATTTATGTCCCCAGGAATCTTGGGTTTATTATAAAAAGGTTAAACATGCAAAGGTGCATTATGAGGTTTTCCTAAAAATAATTATCCAAGGTCTATGTCTTTTATGATGAATCTTAATGCATGTATGCAGCATAGCAAAGCATGAATGCATGGAAATACATAACAACAATAAAGCACATCATCAGCGAATAAATCATACATAGGTGTGGCATGTAACTTCTTATGATCAAACTTCCACTTTCATAAGCAAGATATTTCTCATCTTTCTCATTTCTCAACTTGTGACATCATGATCTTTTGAAAACAATAGTAACTGACCCTGATACTAGGCTATGAGCTCATACCTTAACTAGTCGTCACTAGTTTTTACTTATCCTCTTGATAAGCGAATCATAATCATAATCATAAAAATATCAAACCTCGACTCCCAAAGTATGGGCAGGGGACCTAAGGAATCACCCATCATGGGACTTTCTTCCTTCTCTAAATACATCAGAACTGGTTAAGCCAATGACTTGTCCACTTTGGGGGCTAATGTCTATGCCCTCACGGTTTCCTAACAACCTAACATCTGACCCAATACTACTAGTAAGTACTTAGGTCAAATATTAGTTATTACTTACTATCATGGTTCTTTTATGAGAAAGAGAAATAACTTAAAGAAAATACAAGCCACTTTTTTTCTCAAAATAAAAGCCGCGCATATCTTATCGGGTCGGTATTATAAAGTGTGGAAATATAAACATAGAAGTGGCTCCAGATCAAATATAACATCACATTGAAATACTTCATACATAATAATATGCCTACCCTACGGAAGGACTCTTTGAGTACATGAGATGATGCAAATACAGCTGAAACAAGAAATACATGTAAATAGAAGCCACAGAACCAGAAATCATAAAAGGAACACCCCCTCCTAAGGGCATCTAAAGTGGATAACCTCAATACAAAAGAAAGTTTATCCGTTCTATGTGTAGTGCGTGCACTAAGGACTACCCTCTATCCTAAAGCTAATGCCATGGGTAAGGCGGACGTAACCAATCCATGGACGAAGTGCGTCTGGAGTAGGCACTCGAGAGGTCCTCCATGATGAAGCTCCGCTGGAGCGGGCATGGTGGAAGGCTGGACATTTCCCCTACGTCGAGGCCGTGGACCGGGTCCGGGCTCTCCGAGGCTGAGTCATCGTCTCCTCACTACCCATGGGCATATGCGGTGGAGTGGGGAGTCCTCTGAGGGATCCTCTCCAGTCCTGAGTGAGGGGCACGTACTGGTACCCTTCAGAACTGGAGAGTGAGTCCGTAGAATCCTCTCATCAGGCGTACGGGCATGCTCAAAAATCATCGCATCATCATAAGGAGACATCGGGGTAAAGAGGTAGCTATATCCTGGATGGGAGAAGGTCGTCCAAGAAATGCGAACACACGAACGGTGCAAGAGCCCTCAAATGAAATGACCCAAGCTCTGGGTCATGGTGGATCTCCCATGTCGGCATGTCAATGAATAGGATGAAGTCGCCATCTCGATCTGAAGACGTAATGGAAAGAGAGATAGAGGGAGTGAGTTTTCTTGCTAAAGAAACTCAGTAGGTTTTCCTCCTATTCTATGTGTCATCATCTACGTCTCCAGGGTTCTTGGTTTATTTATAAAACCATGGACATATATTGGTTCAATTATGAGTTTTCTAAAATCTCAATTTCGAGAATCCGTTCTTTTTAACATGGCACTTGTGTTTACATAAGCTATATACTTGAATTATAGAACGTAAATCATGCAACTGGGTACATAGGACATAAAGCATATAACTGGGTACATGGAACATAAAGCATATAACTGGGTACATGGAACATAAGTCATATAACTTGGTTACTTAGGTGACATAAGAACCTTTACTTAACTGGGCCGCCCTAATCTTTCTCCCTTTGAGAAATCTCTAGGTTATGAGCTCATACCACACTAGTCGTCACTAGCATCTAGACTTCATCCCTTGGGATAAGTCAACTTCCGACCTTAAGTACGGGTTTAGGGGGCTAGAATCACATCGTCCCCACCCTTCGTTTGGTGGTTTCAAAGGATTACATTCTCATATTTTAAGTCACCCTAAGTTTAACATGTTACCTTGAGATGCCGCATAATTAATGCGTAACACAAAATTACTACTTCGGCATCTCTAAGGTCTTTTAAAGAAGCAATAACGTAAGAGTACAAAACTATTATTTAAGGATAATAGTTTACATGGCACCATATATGTCATGAGCTAACACATCAATTCATCATTAAATGCGAGACACATAATCATCCCTTAAGGTAGAAATCTCTAAATCGGGTAACCTCAAACTATCCCATTGTTTTCTTGCATGCTGATGGGATTGATTAACCTCATTACCATAATCCATTAAGTTCTAATTCCTAATTAATTATGGTTGGACAGCTTTATGTAGTTGTTCACATTTGATGAATTATGTGTTCTAGAAAAATGCATTTTAAGCCCTTTCTCGCTTCCAACTTTGTCTATGGTGCAGTAATTAATACCTAAGCCAATTATGAGTCACTCCCGCACATCTAGGCATATTATAATGTGATTCTAACTATTTTATCAAGGCTGGGCAGAAACTAACTTTGCCATTCTTTAGTAGTTCTAGAATTCACATATTAGGCAAACAAAGTCACTAATGATGCTTTTAAATGTCTAGAACAAATGTCACATACTCGGCAAGGTAAATCAACATATTTAGACCACCCAAAACAGAATTTAAGGTGCTGAACTGTTAAGGCAGAACCAAAACCCTTAAGGCATAAAATCATGAGAAAAACCTTACTTTCAAACATATAACTTGCTAGTTTCTCTTAGAACCTTTTTGGGACTTCAAAACTCCATAAGATCAAAGTTTATTTTGCCAAAACTCAACATAAAACGCCAAGGGCAGTAGCCATTTAATCTTACCCTTGATCAAGATGCAAAACTTGAAAACTTGTTTAAAACCTTAGTTGGGTGCATCTAAGCTTAGAAAAATTCTAAGTCATGCATTATAGGCCCTTGTAGTTAAATGAAACTCATCCTAGAGCCATTTACACCACATGGCCGAATGATATTCAAGGAAGTACCTCCTTGATTTAATTCTTTTCTAGAATGAAAGGGGCAAGTCTTTGAGCTCTAAAGTTTTAAGTGACGACATCAAAATAAACGTGCTATGCATTTCATTTTATAGCCTTTTTGAAAGTAAAGTGATAACACAAAGTAAATATGAAATGCATCTCCATTCTTATTCTTAGCGCTTAGTGATGACTTGAAATATAAAATGAGATGCAAAGCTTGAAACATAAACGTGCTAGGCAAAAGATAAACATGAGGTGCAAGGTTCAATTCTTTATTTTAGTGCTCTAGGCCTCTTGAAGTTTTCACTCCAAATCAACAATCAACTTTAAGGTTGAAATAGGTAGGCTTTGAGATTAATTAAGTGATGATGCACATTCTCATTTTAATCCTTAAGTTGCTTAGTGATGGCTTGAAATTAAACATGCTATGCAAAGCATAAAAGTAAACATGGATGCAACTTCTTTTATATCTTGTTTAGAGCTCTTGCAAGACTTTAAAGGAAACAAAGTTTCATCCCATAACTCATCCTCACAAGAAAAGAAACACTAGTGTTGCTAAGTTGTGTAAAAAGAGCCAATACCTCCACCAAGAACCATAAGGTGGCCGAAACCTCATCATGAGGAAACAACCATTTTTTTTTTTAAACTCTAGGGACCAAGATCTTGGTGATTCAAACACCAACATCTCAAGTCCTCATCATTGAGTATTTTTACAATGCTCTACATTTCTTAACAAAACAAAACTCATGACCAACATAAAGGAAAGAAACCGAAACACACTTGGCCTAGAAACCAAGTTTAGGCTCTAGAGTTTTGTTCATGTGACCTACATCAACATGAAGCCCTCATCATCAAGCTACCATTTTTCCAAGTCCCAAAGGCCTTCATGGCTGAAAACTCAAGGAAAAGAAATGGGGTTTTCAAAGGTTCAAGAGAAACATAACTATGTCTTGAGCAAAACTTGGAAATAATAAACTTATCTTAAGAAAACTCAAGCTTTAGAGGTTGTTCATGTGACAAACATCAACATACAACTCTCATCATCAAGCCCTCCTTACCTTGGCCCTAAGGCCGAAAATGAAAGGGAAAAGAAAAAGGAGAAACCGAAATGAACTTGTGAGAGAAACTCACTACAACACAACTTTCAAGCAAGATCAAACATTGAGCATTAAGATAAAAGAAAGCATTCTTGAAAAGCTCCCTACCTAGAGTTTGAGATTGAGAGGAAGTGAAGAAGATGAAGAAGTTGGAGAAGATGGACTCTTAAACTTGAGAGGAAAGAAGACCCCAAAGTGCTCTAAACTCTAAGCTTTAGTGAAATGAACAAAGGTGCTTCAAGTTCCCTAAGCTACCTATTTATAGAGAAGTAAAATGAATTGAATAATGGTGGCCTTTTTGGGGAAAAGAAATATCTTTGTTCAAAGCATGGTGTTAGTCATTCAAAGCATGGTGAAAAGTCTAGCTATGCATGTCCTAAAGCATGGCTAGAATTGTAGCTTATTTTCAAACCTTTTTAAATGTATAAAATCACAAAATTTTGGGCTGCCAAGGGCTAAAGGAACCGTGAACCCTATGCCCAAAAAGAGGAGAAAATTTTCTAGACTTAAATTCCCAAAGCATAGGTAAGGTGTTGTAAGACATGGTGTCTTGAAAAAGTTTGATAGAAAGCTTGAATGACCACAAAAACAAATCATTCTTTTTGAATTTGAAAGACATATTTCTTTTTATTTTAGAAGTGAATTGAAAACCTTGATTGACCATATAAATCATTCTTTGAATCTTGAAAGACATTTTTCTTGGAAGTTGAACATTGATTGAAAGTGTTCAAGACATGTGTCATAAGATAGCTTGACCACTTAGACTAATTTTATGTGATTTCTAGGGGAGGGTGGCGCCACTTTTGGCAGCCTTGGGAAGGAGAAATATCTCCTCAAATCATGGTCTAGAAGTGTGCTTTGGTGTGACATAGATTAGGCTTAGGATTAATGGTTGCTAAGTAGGTACTTTAGGTACACTATTTGGTTAATTAAAACTATAGACCCCTAGGTTAGAGGTGGTTGAGAAGGTTTAATGGAGTCAAAGCCTCCAAGACTAGTGATGTGAGTGTGACAACTTCTCCTTGAAAGAAGATGATGTGAATAGTGGAAACACTATTCAACACTATTCACAGATTCTTTTTCTTTAAAGAAAGAGACTAGAATGAAGTTTGAATTTCCCCAAGCAATTTTAGGTTCCAATTAATTTCAAATGATGGTTTTGGCCCTAGGTTAATTATGGAAATTAATTAACCTTTAATTAGAGCCTAATATTGCTTAGGTTTAGAGTTGAACAGCTCATTAAGCTGAAAATGCGATATACAAAGGCAAAATCGTAATTTTTACCAAAACTTGCCCGGACCTCCGGACTTAAGCAAACATAGTTCATGCCTTAAAATCATTGTTTTAAACCTCTGGACGAAGTCGGGTTAAAACGGAACTTAAAACTGCCTTAATTCTCTTATCGGGTATTTTGGTCATTTACGCGAGAGATCTCATAAATGAGGTTT
This sequence comes from Dalbergia oliveri, assembly GCA_030441495.1. NCBI lineage: Eukaryota > Viridiplantae > Streptophyta > Magnoliopsida > Fabales > Fabaceae > Dalbergia > Dalbergia oliveri. The sequence continues at coordinate 39,222,082 of JAMLFY010000004.1, read as the reverse complement.
CTTCTTGTTAGGATTCGCACTCAAACAATCCCCTTCATATAACATATGAACCCTATGAGGATGGCCCAAAGGCCGTCCTCGTGTTTCGGGTGAAAATGACCTCAGGGCATTTTGGTCATTTTGAAAGTTTAGCGAAAATCGGGGCGTTACATTTACCTTCTCCTCAGGTAGCAGGAGAAGTACATCTCATCTGCGAAACATCATCTGGTTAAGACCAGTGATATTGTCGCTTTGGTATGGCCCACAACCATACCCTCCACCTTCCTTTCTCCTCACCGTAAGAAATGCGTCAGCATGTCACATATAAAATCTTTCTTTTCAAAACTTTTCTCAAGTCCTTCAAATTTGACGGAAATTCGGTAGCATAACAATTAAACTCTGAATTTCCTCAAATTTGAGTCATGCCACATAACTCAATCACACATATCATTCTCAGGAACTTTCTCAATTAAATAAATCTCTAGTTCACATGAGCATACTCTTCTAACTCATTCATAATTTCGAAATCTCATGTATCTCAAACATGGCATAACACATCATCACATCAACATGCCACAAATACACATAAAGTCTCATGCTCATGAAATTAACATTTTTCACATCATTATGAGTATATCTCTCGATCTCATGCTCACATCACACCTCCTATCTCATGGTGTCTTATGCTTTGGCCCTTATGGGTCTTAAACTTGTGTTCCAATTATTCTATCCTTCATTATGGATTTTTATAACACCTAAGGGACCATTACCTATAATTTTCTCTAATGTTTATGAATTATTACATAACCAAACAGCTCTATGTCTTTTGGGCAGAATTTTACCTCATGATTACGGGGTCCTAAAATCTTCGTTTTTGACCCTTTCTATGTTCCGTCTTCACCTAAGGCTCTATAATTAACTCCTAAACCATTTATGAGGGATTCCTACACATATCCACTAATTATAAACCATTTTTCTTAAGACCAATTATGCTGGAACAGAATTACAAATTTGTGCATCTAAGTATTCTAGAATTCACATTTTAAGTCCTTTTTAGTTACTTATTCTTTCTAACTTCCCTAAATCGTTCCTTGCTTCACTCAAACATAATTTTACACATTTTAACACCTTAGAACAGAATTCATATAGTAGCCAAACATCAAGGGCAGAACCGAAAACATAAGCTTCATAGAATCACATAATCACTTGATTTAAATACATATAAGTTGCTAGTTTCTCTTGGAATCATTTTAGGGACTCAAAATTCTTTTGGAAACCAATTAATCTCATTGAAATCATATAAATATATGCTAGGTCAATAGCTAAATTATTTAGCTCAAGGAATGGATTTAAAACATAAAACTTTGTTCCTAGAATTCCTTGAGTACATCCAAGCTTAGAAAAATTCCAAGACTTAAACTATGAGCACTTGTGATTAGATGAACTCATCCAATTCTATCATCATTATCACAAGGCCGAAATGGCATCCTTGGAATGCCTCCATTTTCTAAAACTTTATGCAAGATACTTGGGCAAGTCTTTGAGCTCTAGGATTATTTAAGTGATGGCATAAACTTAAACATGATATGCACTTATTTTACTCTTTATTAGAAAATAAAGTGAGAGCATAAAATAAATATGAGATGCAACCTTATTATTATCTTTTATTTTAAGTGATGGCTTGAAATATAAACATGAAATGCAAGCTTGAAATTTAAACATGATAATGCAAGTCCATTTAATTATTCTTGAGAGTTTAGTGATGACATCAAAATAAACATGCTATGCAAGGCATAAAGGTAAACATGTGTGCAACTCATTTTATCTTAACTAGAGCTCTTACAAGACTTTAAAGGAACATCACAACCTTAACCCAATATGCATCTTAACAACATAAAGTGAGCTTTAGAGTTCTTAGCACCAAGACTTCAAGAAGTCTTTGGTTTTGAACTTCATCATCAAGCTCAAAAAAATAGACACAAAGCTCAACACTTTGTCTAAACAAAATACAAGAACTAAATCATATTCTTTATTTTATTTCTCATGGGCTTCAATCTAGAGTAAAACTCTTAGACGGCCGACCAACTTTAAGGTTGGCAAGGGTAAGCTTAGAGCTCTTTGAAAACAAGTGATTTTTAACAAAACTTTTGTGATCTACTAAACATTTTTAGCAAACTTTGTTCAAATAAAGGAAAAAGGAAACCAAACCGAAACCATTCAAGAGAGGAAGGAAAAAGGAACCAAAAATATAAGCAAGGAAAAAGAAAGAAACACAAGCATGTATGGTCCAAGACCAAGTTGTTTCAAGCTTTAGAGGTTTCTCACATAACAACAAGTCATTATCTTGAAACCTCATCATCAAGCTAAAGTTCTTCTCATAAAATGGCCTCATGGCCGAAATGAAAAAGAGAAGAGGAAAAGAGTTTGAACCAAGAGAAAACTAGAACTTTTCTTGAAGAAAATAAGTAAAAACTTGAAAACAAAACCCCTACCTAAGGAAGTCTTTGAAATGGAAGAAAGAAAGCTTGATTCTTGAAGAGTTGAGAAGACAAAATCTTCTCTTGGAAGTGAAGATGGATTTGGCCAAGGAGGATGCTCAAGGAAGATGATTTTTCCTTGAGTTTCTAAGCTTGGAAATGGAAAGTTTGAGTGTTTAAGAGATGGTTTAAGGTGAGGTAGTGGTGGTTTATGGTTGTTTGTGGTGGTGGCAAGGTTCTTTGAGGAAAGGAATAGAAGAGCAAGATGAAGAGAAATTGAGAGAAATAAGAGAAAGAACAAGAAAGCTAAACTTAGCAAATGATCTAAAGTGTAGCAAGGTTCTTCCAAGCTTGGTATTTATAGAAAATTTTGCACAATGGTGGCTGCCAAGGAAGAGAGGTCGACTGCCTTGCTTGGTCTTTGGGGAGGAAAATATCTCTTGATTGGTATGGACAAAGGCATGGGCAAAGCATGGTTGAAAGCATGGTGAGGTATGGTTTGAGGTATGGCCTAGGCATGGCTCTTGAGTGAGATAAAATTCAACATGTGACACTTCTTCCTAGGGCCATGCATTCGGCCAGATTTGGGCAGCCAAGGGAGGATTAATTTGCTATGTAATTGTGGTTTAGTGATGTGTTTAGGTGTTTCTTTGATTAAGGTTTTGGTTAGGAGTTGTAAGAAAGTGTTTAGGTGAGGTAATTGGCTAATTAAGGTTGTCAAGACTTGATTAGGAGGGTAATCTTGCTAGATTAATAATTTAAAATCATTCTTTAGGTCAAATGAGGTATGGCACAATTCCTTAATTTAAGGAATTGAAGAAGAAAATACTATTCAAGATTCCATGACTAAGAATCTTGAATTAAATAATGCAATTAGAGTTTAACTAAGCAATCTTAGGTTCTAATTAACCTTAATAAATTATTTTGACTTTAGATTAATTATCAAAATAAATTAATCTTCGATTAGAGCCTAATATTGCTTAAGTTTGCTTAATTGCGTCATTAGGCTCACAGTACACTGTTTTAGGGGCAAAATGGTAATTTTGCACTAAAACTTCCGGACCAACCGGGCCTTACTAAACATCAAATATCACTCAAAAACATCATTCTAAACTTCCTGGAAAATTCGGCTCACGGCACCTTTACCCGTGTAGAACACAGGAGGGGTATTTTGGTCATTTTGAGCCAAAAGTTCAGAAAACAATTTTCACCTCGGATATCAAATGTAACAGATATAATCCCCTTCAAACATTGAGTTGACTCATTCGAGGACTGCCGAGTCGACTGTCCTTGAATTCGGTAAAAATGACCTCAGGGGCATTTCGGTCATTTGCACTCAATAAGAAAATCGAGGCGTACATAAATGAAGAGATTTTTGATTCCTTAAATAGAATGAGAAATCTGGAAATTTTTCAAGAATATAACCAGAAATATTTTCTAAAACTCTGCAAGATTAGTATTTTGAAGTATGATGCTAAAGTTTCGTGAAAAATGATGAGATTTTGATCCATAGAAGAAAAACTGAAATCTAAGAAATATACTTGGTTTAATTTTCTAAGAGATTTAAGAATTATAGTGTAAGAAGTTCTATAAGTTTCTCCTGAAGAAATCTCATAAAAGATTAGCAGGTTTGAGAAAATCTCGTCATAGAACTATAGATTTTTAGAAACGCTAATCAAGTTTAATAGACTTTGTAGAAAATCTCATAACAGTTCTTCTAGAAAAAAATCTCATAAAAAGTTTAGTAGATTTTATTGATAAATCTCATAAGAATCCAAAAGATTTTTTAACAGAATATCTCATAAGACTTCAGAAGATTTTGAACAAAAATCTCATAAGAATTCAGAAGATCTAAAGAGAATATCTCATAAGAAATTCAAGAGATTTTCAAGAGAAAAGTCTACAGGAATTCAAGAGACTTAACAGAGAAAATCTTACAAGAGTTAAGGACATTTCAAGAAAATTTCAAAGCAAAAGTATGAGATATAGAACTATTAAGAAGAGATTTTACTTCATAATTAAGAGATTTTCTAAATAAATGATAAAGTTTCATATGAAGAAAGAAACTGAAGATATACGCCTTATGTAATATTAATTGCTTAATGGTAAGCTCATGGATTACGGGTAGTAGTAGACGTGCTACGCCCTTGGAACTATATCAGGTTGTAATCATGACGGCGTTACATCATTTGAGAAAAGGGATGTACTAGAAGGAATAGCAAGGCTATTCAGATGATGTAGTAGACATACTCCATCTAGTGAACTATATCAGGTTGTAACGTGACGACGTTATATCGTTGACAGTACGATCCACAGAGAAGTATATCAGAAGAGTCCTATGATTTCTACCATTAAGTTTAAAGTAGCTAAGCAAGTTAAGTCAGAAAATAATGATACCAACTACATATCAACTACTTGATTATAAGCTCATGGATTCACAGAGTGATCTATATGAGGTTATAGTACGAGGTACTACAACAAGTGAACTATATCAGAATGTAACACGAGGTTTTACATAGCTAGAAATCCATCAGATGAGAAGTATATCAGGAATCCTATGAGCTCTATTCTCAGGCTTAAAGTTTGGAATAAGATTGTATCCAAGAAGCAATGAAACAAACCAAATAATTATTCTGTAAATAACTAAAATATCGAGCAATTATCTTATGAATCCTGTGACCTTTATTTTCTCAAGCATAAGTGTACTCATAATACTGTATTTAATAAGTAAAGTGAATAAGCAAGCTTGATATTTCAAAAGAAATTGAAGACACTTTAATTATTTTAATGTTATGCCAAATATCACTGTGTAGTAGACTAGTATTTTTCCTCCTGGAATCTTTGATTCTTATTCCTCCTGTTATCATATTTTTGTAGATTGCTATGTTGATGATTACTTTGTGAAATTCTCACTGGTACCTGGCCAGAGTTTCTAAAGAACCGATGATAGAGAATTTAGTCATTTATTTTATTTTCTTTTTGGTGAATGTTGAGTAGTACCTACGCAGACTAGATGGTTCCTGTGTAAACTAGGGTAAGGGTTTGTCAGAGTTTTATAAGTTTGCTTTGTTTGGATAATACAATTATGTATTTTTGATAAATTATTTATGTTCAAATTTAATATCTTAGAAAGAAAGCGTTTTATGTTGTTCAGAGAAAGCAGGCTCATATGTAATATATATATATATATATATATACTCCTTAAAGGTCAAGTGAAGAAAACAAGTAACAACTGCTCATTATAAGGTTATGACTTAAGTATAGCCTTATAATGTGAAGGTGTTACAATTACAAGCTGTAATAGGTTTCAGAAGATAGAGAAAATTTCTTTAGCGTTTCGCACAAGGTAATGATCAATAGTCTTGAGTTTGTAAGCACACCATCTCCTTATATACTTGATCTTTATTTATGGTTGTTGCCCTTAATTTGTTTTCCTAGGGACACATGTAACACCCATCCTACTATAGTGCTACGCTCAAGTCATAACATTAGGAAGTAGTCATTACTCATAACTTATCTTCTATAATTTTATTTTCTTAACCATATGAATTATATACGTATGAGTTGTAATAAATAAGAGCCTTGCACTAATAGCTATACAAATTTTCTTGCATTTTGCAATCCTTTCAACATAATAATCAATGTATAGAAACGCGGAAAATGTAATGTGCATTCCAAAAAGTTGGTTAGATGATAATATACATCTTATATCACATCTATAATAAGTTAAGTTATAGTTATACTATATACATTCACACCTAATTATATCTATTATAAATAACCCTACCCTGGTCCTCGTAGTGACCACCTAATCCGGGTTTGGGCCTAATAACATACAACCAACTATATATAGATAAGCCTAACTTGTAACACCCTAATATTTAACCTAACACGCCTAGGACGCGTTCAAGTTAATTATTAGTTATTACTCTTTTGTTTCAGTTCTTATCCATTAACTTGGAAATACTTTAGTAAAAATGCGTGCAAATTTTTTTTTTTAACTTTTTAAGACAACACATGAGCCGCGCATGTAGCCAGACCGTCTCTTACCTAGTATAACAAAAAGGAAAATAGAACTCTTCATAGGCAATACATAATCATACCATCATATATGTACATACAGGTAGCACAACATTAAATGTTCCATGACTCACACCAAAACAAACCACTAAGACAACAATATGCCCATTAGTAGGGATTGGGCTAGTTCAGTCATCACATGAAACATAAACAATATATATACAATCACTAAGATCATCCTACGACGATGCTCATGAGAGGGAGGAAGGTAGGGGTAGCCAGACAGCCAGGATGAACATGAGCTCCCTAGCATGGACGAGTGGCTCCTTGCCGGCATGCTGGGACTCCCCTCATAGGCTTCATCACTGGCCTCTCCATCTCTCCACCTCCCACATCTCTGGAACGGAGGTGGAACTCCCTGAAGATCCTGGGAAGGAGATTCCTCATGGATCCAACTCCTGTGTGATAGATCGAGGTGTGTAAGTCAAAAAATCACGGATGATAGCGCATGTGCTCATGAGGAGGCTGCTCGGACGCGACGGGTGCGCTCACACAAAATTCTCAGTAAAAGGGGTACGGTGGAGAACCAAAAGCTGGTAACGGGTGTAAAGGACATCTAAGAAAATAAACAAGCAAACAACACATCGACCCACAAAATAATAAGACTAGTTGGTATGATCGAAATGCATCTCCCAGGTGGGAGACTCAAGGTAAATCACGAATGTGGTCATCGCCCTCTGAAGACGAAATGGAAGGAAAAGAGAGAATAAGAAATTGAACAATCATCTGGACGACTCTTGCCTCTAGTCATATGTCATCATTTTCATCTTCAGGAACCTGGGTTTCATTATGAAAATAATGGACATAATAAGATTCATTTATCAAGTTAAAAAAAAAAAACCATTAGCTGAGGTCCACATCTTTTAGCATGATTCTTAATACTACGAGTGCATCATATCTCATCATAAATGCATGTGAATGCCATGTGAACACATATCATAATAATCATAATAAATCAATATGGCAAAAAGAACACAGACTATCATAACTTGATCTTTCCTCTTAAATAATCTTAGCTGACTTAACTTTCTTGTTCTACTAAGGGCCACCCTACTACTTTCTTCTCTTGAGAGTTCTAGGTTATGAGCTCATACCTAACTAGTCATCACTAGTCTATACTTATCGTCTCGATAAGCTAATTCGACTCCAAAGTACCGGGTAGGGGGCATGGGATCACCTTTCATAACCATTAATTCCTAGAGTCTAAAGGAGTCCTTATTGGATCACCTTTCATAACTATTAATTCCTGAGTCTAGAGGATCATTTCCATGTGTTTTATGTCACCTGTTAATCTCAGCATATTATTAAGAAATGCAATATATGAACATATAATCATAGCCATCATCATAACTTATGAATTAACATTTTATGCACAAAATAAAGATTTAAGGAAAAAGTCGAATAATAATAATAGTAAAGAAAAAGAAGAATAAAATTTTAGGGAAAATTAATTTTGGCTTGATAGCTATTAGCTACGCCGACGTATCCCCTGGTGCAATGAGGAACTCAAAGCCACGTTGTTTCTATAAAATATTTATTGATTGATTGATTTGAAAGCATTAAGCATTAATGAAAAGATAATTGTATAGCATTGTAGAATATACGTAGATTTACAAGAATGTCATAATTATAGACAAAACAATGTATATAATATTTGATCATGCAGTCTTTAATCATAACAAACAACCCTTAGTATAACCTTATCATATATAACACTTAGTGCGAAATACGTGCATATGCATGTAAATATGTGTATATGCTAAAATAATAAAACAATTAATACTTGACAGGATGTTCTTCGAAGAATGCTATCATTAAAATATGTCAACATAGCATAATGATGCTATTATCACAAATACATAACAATGCAAGATAAATCAAAGGTTTAAATAAGTAGAATAAATTGAGAGGTGATGAAAATTGTTAAAAGTGGAATTAAAGCTAATAAATTAAAAGAAAATAAGCAGATCATTCAACTATCTTTATCTTTTTTGTTTTATTTATTTATTTATTTATCTATTATTATTATGATTTCATAAATTGAGAATATCAACCCTTCGCAGCTAAATTATTCTAGAACATAAAATTTACCAAGCATCAAATAAATTATCATGCCACCCTCTTAAACCAATTTATTTAATTTCACTCAATTGACTTGAAAGCAATTGCTACAAATTTCAAAAAAAGGATCACACAACAACCCAAAACTCCAACTATAGTATAATACACCCCCTGGCCAACATAAAACTAAATAGTCCAAATAAAACCCAAACAAAATTAAATAGAGGCCCAAAAGAGAATTTCTAAGAGAAAAAAAATAGTACAAAATAATCCAAATAAAATGAAATTTCAATTTGAGGACACAATGTTCCCAATACAATAAAAAGGAAATAGAATTTAATCATGATCAAATGAACCTAGACAACATGAGGAATATTGCTCGTTTTAAAAGTTAAGTATAGATGTTTGGGACTTTATTATTATTATTATTATTATTAACGAACACTTAATGTGAAAACTTAATTCGAAAGTTTAAAATCTCTAATAGACCAAGTTCTAATTAATGAAACTAAAAACCCTCATAACAAGCAGGGAATAATTCTTAAAAATTTTCAACTAAACTTAAGCCCACACTCCCTAAAAAATATGAATCTGATCAAATAAACCCAAGCCCAATATCCCTAACCCACTATCCCAAGTGGCACGAAAAAAAACTCAAAATAAAACTTTCCCATTCTCGCATCACACACACACATGATTTAAGCAGTCACACACACACTGAGATCTTGTTCTCTCACATACAATAACACATACTCACTAACACAAGGGAAAGGGAGAAATAGAGAGTGAGGCCGAGAAGAGGAAAGGGAAATAGCGGAGGAAGGGGTGACCCCGTAGGGGTCATGCTCGCGGTGGCCCGCAAGCAGTGGTAGCAGAAGGCTGAGGCGAAGCAAAGCTTCACGTGGGGGTCTTGAGTGCGGCACTGCATGCGTGCCCTGGTGGCTTGGCAAAGTTCGGTTCCGCCGGGGGAGGGGAGGTGCTAGTGAGGGGTGGCCAAGGAAGAGGCCGATCCTGGGAGGGTGCGGCGGTGAACACGGAACCTGGTCGGCATAGCGACTATGCCGTTTGTGTGGCCGGGATAGCGACGCGTCGGTGCCGCAAATCACGGAGGCCAAAGGCGCAACGAGGCTAGGCTTCCTGCAGCTGAGGTCCGGCGGCACATGCAAGGGAAGGGTGTGCATGACGGGGCGTGCTAGTTTACCGGTGGGGATGGCGGTGCAAGGGTGCGCAACGTGGCCGGGCACCACGTTAAAGGCCAAGTCGGCCAAGCAGTTTTAGTGTAAAATTACCATTTTGTCCCTAGAATAGTGTACAGTGAGCCTAATGATGTAATTAACCAAACCTAAGCAATATTAGGCTCTAATCGAAGATTAATTAATTTCAATAATTAATCTAGAGTCAAAATAATTTATTAAGGTTAATTAGAACCTAAGATTGCTTAGTTAAACTCTAATCTCATTCTTTGATTCAAGATTCCTAGTCATGGAATCTTGAATATTAATTCTCTCTCCAATTCCTTAAATCAAGGAATTGTGTCTATGATTTAATTTGACTAGAAAATGGTTTTTAATTTATTAATCTAGCAAGATCACCCCTAAATCAAGTCTTGACAACCTAAATTAACCATTACCTCACCTAAACACTTTCTTACAAACTCCTAATCAAAACCTTAATCAAAGAAACACCTAAACACATCATTAAACCACAATTACATGAACATTTTCTCCTTCCCCCTTTGCTGCACATGAAGGCTGAATACATTCCCTTCAATTCATCACATGTTGTTTAATTTGCACACAAAGAACCATGCCTAGGACATACTTGGAGCCATACCTCACCATGCCTTGGCCATACCTCCAACTATGCCTTTGAATGACTAATGTTTGAAGATATTTTTCCTCCCAAAAGCCATGAGAGGCCATCGGCCTCCCTTCCCATTTCAACCCCAATGTTTCATTTTTTCTATAAATATCAAGCCTTAGATAACTTGGTTACACTTTAGAAACTTTGCAAGTTCAAGCTTCCTTGCAATTCTCTCTTTTTCCTCTCAAATTCTCTTCATCTTGTTCTTCTTCCTCCACCACCAAAGAAACCTTTCCACCACCACAAACCATCACAAACAACCTTGAACCACCACTCCCCCACCTCAAACCACCTTTCAAACACTAAACCTTTCCATTTCCAAGCTCACACTTTCAAGGAAAATTCATCTTCCTTGTGCTTCCACCTTGGCCGAATCATCATCACCATCAAAGAGAAGATTTTGTCTTCTCACTTCATCAAAAACTCAAGCTTTCTTTCATCTCATCCAAGACTCCATTTGGTAGGGGTTTATTTTCAAAGTTTTGTTTGCTTTCTCTAAGAAAAGTTCTAGTTTTCTCTTGGTTTTCAAAGCTCTTCCTTTTCCTTTTTCATTTTGGCCTTAGAGCCTTGTGTTGAGAAAAACTTTGGCTTGATAATGAGGATTCAAGAAAATGGTCTTGTGATGCCATGTGAGAAACCTCTAAAGCTTGAAAACTTGGTCTTGGACTATGTATAATTTCTGTTTCCTTTTCTTTTCCTTACTCAATATTTCGATTCTCTTTTCCTTTTCCCCTCTATGATTTCGGTTTCCATTCCTTTATTTGTACAAAGTTTGATAAAAATGTTAAGTAGCTCACTAAAGGTTTTGTTTAAGAAAATTAATCATATGTTTTCAAAAAGCTCTAAGCTTACCCTTGCCAATCTTAAAGTTAGTCGGCCGTTGTAGAGCTTACTCTAGATTGAAGCCCATGAGCGATAAAATGAAGAATATGAGTATTTCTTTTTATGTTTGTGTAACACCCTAATAATTAACCCAATACACCTAGGCGTCTGATTAATTACTAGACTTTACTCTTTGGTTCAGTTCCTTAATCATGCTTTGAAAATACTTAGTGAAATTACGAGCCATTTTTTTTTAAAACATAATTGAAAACGTGAGCCGCGCATAATGTGAACGATAATCGAGATAAAATAGAAAATGAATAGACATATCATGAAGAAACACATCATATTGGCTCCATCATATGACATCCATAATTACATATCACATAGATATTTTGCCTACCAACAAAATAAGACTAGGTGTAGGCAATCTAACAAAACATAAATAATATATGGATGGAAGGACATCCAATAATGGCACCTAGTAATAACACTCCAGGGATAGGGATAGATATCTGAAATATACGAGTAAAACTAGGATCAAGTTCAGCTACCAGGTGAAAGCCTCAATGTGAATCACGAACACTTTACTTCTGAAGACGAGATTGAAAGAAAAATAGAGGGAGTGAGAAACTTATAAAAAGAATCTCAGTAGGGTACTCACCTCATGATACATTGTGTCATCATCATTGTCCCAGGAACCTCGGGTTTCATTATGAAATAGTGAGCATGCTAAGATTGATTTATTAAATTCGAAAATATACTTTACCGAGGTTCGTCGATTTTAATCATGCGTCTTATAATGCATCATAAACTTAGCATGTCATGTTTATAATGAACTTTTCCTTTTATCAACACATCATATTCTTCATCATCATATCATAAATACTATGGATAAAAGAATATCATATTTCTCATCATCAAATCATAAATACTATGCATAGAAGAACATCATATTTCTCATCATCATATCATAAATACTATGCATAGAAGAACATCATATTTCTCATCATCAAATCATAAATACTATGCATAGAAGAACATCATATTTCTCATCATCATATCATAAATACTATGCATAGAAGAACATCATATTTACATTGTAACACCCTAATAATTAACCGAATACACCTAGGTTGTATCTGATTAATTACTAGACTTTACTCTTTGCTTCAGTTCTTTCATCATACTTTGAAAATACTTAGTGAAATTACGAGCCATTTTTTTAAAAAAACATAATTGAAAACGTGAGCCGCACATAACGTGAACAATAATCGAAATAAAGTGAATAACGTGCAGATATAGCATGAAAAACACATCATATTGGCTCCATCATATAACATCCATAATTACATAACACATAGATAGTTTGCCTACCAACAGAATAAGACTAGGTGTAGGCAATCTAACAAAACATAAATAATATATGGATGGAAGGACATCCATTAATGGCACCTAGTAATAACACTCCAAGGATAGGGATAGATATCTGAAATATACGAGTGAAACTAGCAAGATCAAGTTCAGCTACCCGGTGAAAGCCTCAATGTGATTCACGAACGCTTCCTTCTTTTCTGAAGACGAGATGGAAAGAAAAATAGAGGAGTGAGAAACTTATAAAAGAATCTCAGTAGGGTACTCACCTCATGATGCATTGTGTCATCATCATCGTCCCCAGGAACCTCGAGGTTATTATGAAATAATGAGCATGCTAAGATTGATTTATTAAGTTCGAAAATATACTTTACCGAGGTTCGTCGGTTTTAATCATGCGTCTTATAATGCATCATAAACTTAGCATGTCATGTATATAATGAACTTTTCCTTTCATATATAATAACATAGTTATGCATAAAATCACATCATATTCCTCATCATCATTTCATAATACTATGCATAGCAGAACATCATATTTCTCATCATCATCTCATAAATACTATGCATAGTAGAACATCATATTCACATAATGCATTTACTTAGTTTCTTAGGTGACTTAAAGTTACTTTCATCATCATTTTCCTGGGCCACCCTATACTCCACCCTTTTGGGAGTAATCTAGGTTATGAGCTCATACCTTACTAGTCGTCACTAGCATATACTTATCCCTTTTGATAAGTTAAAGTCCCGACTCTACCCTTTTGAGAGAACGGGTTAGGGGCAAGAATCACCTTTTCACCACCTATAGTTTGATGGGTCCAAAGGATCATTTCCTCATAAATTTAAGTCACCATTAAGTATTTGCATGTTATATCATAATACAATTCTCAACTCATAATCATCATGACATTTTCTCATTTATAGTCTTATTCTGGAATAATATATATCAACTGGAATCATGCATCTAGAGATTCCAGGAAGAGAGGTGGGTCACAATGGACACGCTTAAATACCAAGTCTTTCCTAGCCAGAACCTTTTCAAATTACATTTTTACAGGAATACACTTTCTTCCAGCAACAATGGTAATTTTTTTTAAATAACAAAGAATATTTCTTTATTTCATGCATAAGCATTCTCATTGTTTGCAACACCAACTATAACATGCAAGCCATGAAATCATTCAATGAAATCAAATACTTAATAAGCATCATCATAAATCCTTACCGAAAAGTTGTCTTACACAACCGAAATTCTAGAATCGGGTAACCTCAATTATCAAACTAATTAATTATGCATCTAAGGGATTAATTACCATCATTACCATTAATCATAAGCCTTAAGAACATTATTAAACCATATGAGGCAGCATAGGCAGTAAATCATATTTAAAGCTTTATGGTTGCTTTATGTAGCTAATTTCACTTCTAACATGCATAGAATTATTCCTTATCAATAAACATAATTATCACAACTTCAAACATATCAAATCATAGTAATACTAACTCAGATCAGTGGCTGAATCATGAACCTCACATAATTGCTTAATATCTCATTTTAAGTACATGTAGGATATTAGGTTCCCATAATATCATTTCAAAGCCTTAAAACTCTTTTAGAAACTAATTCTTTTTGGTAATCTTGAAAGAAATTATAGAACCAACTCAGTAGCTATTTAAAAATCACTTTAGGCCTACCTTGATCATGTGGTCAATTTATACATTGAAAGAATGTTCATGATTAAATTCTCACTTAAGATAAAAGGAGCAAGTCTTGAGCTTTAAAGATTTAGGTGATACTAGAATCATAAACATGCTATGCAACCTCATTTTAATCTTATCTTTATAAGGTGATAACTTGAAATTGTAAACATGATGCAAGAAACTGGAGCGCGGTAGTCCACTGACCAAGGAGAGGAGAAGAGAATCTTAATAAAAGAAAATAAGAAACCGGAGCGGTGGTAGTCCGCACTGGACCGGTGAAAAGAGAACTCTTATTACATCTTATTAAGCTCCAAACTCAAGACTTTTTAAAGAATGAATTCTTTGACTTCCATAATCTTAAGGAAGCTTTAGAGTTTTTATTACCATGGTTCCAACTTTGCTTGTGATACTTGGGCAAGTCTTTGAACTCTAGGATCTTTAAGTGATGACATAAAATAAACATGCCATGCATTGATTCTTTTAGCCATTATAAAATAAAGTGAGAGCATAAAATAAATATGAGATGCATCCTCTTTATTATCTTTAGAGATTAAGTGACAACTTGAAACATAAACATGAAATGCAAGCTTGAAAATTTAAACATGAGGTATGCAAGTTCATTTATTTATTCTTGAGAATTTAGTGATGACATTAAAAGTAAACATGATGTGCAAGGCATAAACTTAAACATGGATGCAAGTTCATTTTTATTTCTTTACTAGAGCTCCTTCAAGACTTTAAAGAATTATAATTTCAACCCAATATATATCTTAGCAAGACAAAGTGACCTTTAAAGATTTCATTATTAAGCTATCCTAGAAAAATTTCTTAGGCCTTCGAAATCAAATGGCAAGAAAAGGAGAAGTTCAAGAGTCATCTAGAAATGAAAAAATGTTAAACATCGTTTTAAATTAAAAACAAAGCTTAACAAGAAATGAAACATAAGTGTCAATATATTTTTCAAGTTCTAAACTCAAGACCTTTATCATAAAAGCAAAGTTGCTTCAAAACTTTGAAAACTAATGAAACCTTCAAGTTTTAGAGGTCTAACTTGTGAAGGTTTTGCAACCAACACTCAAGAACCTCATCATCAAACCATGGTCTCATCATAATCTAGGCCATATGGCCGAAATATACAAGAAGAAAAGGAGAAGGAAAACCGAAATATGAAGCAAAAAGAAAGTACATGAAATCATCATTTTAACCAAGAACAACACTTATCAATACTTGAAATTAAGCTTAAAAACAACTCCCTACCTAATCTGATTTGAAGGAAAGGAAGAGAACTTGGTTTCTTTGAGTGAAATGGAAGAAAATCTCTTTGAAAAACTGAAGAGAATTTGGCCAAGGAGGAGGAAGAAAGAAAGCTTTTGGTGCTTCTAAGAACTAGAATTGTGTAAGTTATGATCAAAGGCTTCTAACACCTCTTCAAGCATGCCTATTTATAGAGATTTTGAAGCTCATAAATGGACAAATGAAGGAGGAAGGCTGATGGATTTTCATGGGGAACAAAGGGAGGAAAATCATTCCTTGTTTAAGGCATGTTTTATGCCATGTTTTAGGGAATTTTTGGCATTTTGTTTTAGTGTATCTTTGGGCAATTATTCTGATGCATAATGGCATCAATAATTTCATCCATTACAGCCCAAGGAGAAGAAATTTGTGTGTTCCATGCATTATTTAGGTGTAGGTAGGTATCTTTGCAAATTAGAGAATTTGCAATTAAGGACTTAGGTGAATTAGTAAGCAATTTGAGTGTTTTAAAGCAATTTTAGGTTCTAATCAATTTAAATAAATAATTTTGACTCTAGATTAATAATTAGAATTTAATAAGCTTTAATTTGAGCCTAATATTGCTTAGGTTTCGTTAGACGAATCAAAAATCTCAAAATTTGTAAAACTACAAAGAGGGCAAAACGGTCATTTTACTTAAAAATTGCCCGAGACCACCCGAGCTTAACCAATGGTTAATCATGGCTTAAAAACACCTTTTAAAACATTTTAGTGAGGTTCGGGCTCAGTTGGCACGCAAATCGGGGTTAAAGGCAGGGCGTTTTGGTCATTTTGCGCGTCAGAGCTCAAAATTATGATTCTTCTCCTCTATTAACACACATAACACAAACAATCCCTTATTATTATCAAAACATCCCCTTGAGGATGGGTGGGGCCCACGATCCTCATTTTCTGAGTAAAATAACTTCAGGGCATTTTGGTCATTTTACACGTATAGAAATCGGGGTTTGCAATACTTGCACGAATTTCTCCTAACTTCTCTTCTAACGTTATATTCCTTTATTAAGGATTGTTTGGTCTCAAATTTTATATAATATTTACCTACGGTAATTCGGTAATTCCTAATGACAGTAAAAATTACAATAAAAATTGGGCGTTACATACATCATGCATTACTTAGTTCCTTATATGACTTAAAGTTACTTCCATCATCATTTTGGGCCACCCTATACTCCACCCTTTGGGAGTAATCTAGGTTATGAGCTCATACTTTACTAGTCGTCACTAACATATACTTATCCCTTTTGATAAGTTAAAGTTTTGACTCTACCCTTTTGAGAGAACGGGTTAGGGCTAGGATCACCTTTTCACCACCTATAGTCTGATGGGTCCAAAGGATCATTTCCTCTTACATTTAAGTCACCATTAAATCTTTGCATGTTATATCATAATTCAATTCATAATCATCATGACATTTTCTCATTTATAGTCTTATGATGGAATAATATATACTAACTAAATCATGCATCTGGAGATTCAGGGAAAGAGAGGTGGGTCACAATGGACACGCTTAAATACCAAGTCTTTCCTAGCCAGAACCTTTCCAAATTACACTTTTACAGTAGTGCACTTTCTTCCAGCAACAAAGGTAATTTTTTTAAATAAGAGAGATTATTTATTTATTTCATGCATAAACATTTTCATTGTTTGCAACAACAACTATAACATGCAAGCTAGGGAATCATTCAATGGCATCAAATACTTAATAAGCATCAAATCACTTTATAGACTTATCACTTAAAACATCAAAGAGGCATCATCATAAATCCTTATTGAAAACCGTCTTAAACAAGAAACTCTAGAATCGGGTAACCTCAATTGCCAAACTAATTAATTATGTATCTAAGGGATTCATTACCATTATTACAATTAATTATAAGGCTTAGGAACATTATTAAACTCTATGGGGCAGCATAGGCAGTAAGTTATTCTTAAGGTTTTACGATGTGTTAGAAGTTGCGTTTTTAACCCTTTCTTGCTACCAGCTTTCCCTACGATGCTAACATTAATTACTAAACCGATTATGAATTATTCTCCCTTATCTAAACATAATAAAATCTGCTTCTTATAGTTGCTGATAATTCTGGACAGAATGCATAAATTTCATTCTTTAGAATTCTAAAAAAAAATCTTGCTTTTACGGTTTTCTAGTTACTAGTTTCATTTTTAGTGTTCAGGATCAATCCTACACTAATTGATACCAAGTTTTTTGTGGCTAACTAATCTTAGACAAAATTATAACATACTAAAACAGATTTGGCATTGGATAAACTTAAAGGGGTCAAAGCCTAGGTAAATTCTAGATTTACGGTTGTTCTAGGAAGCTAATTTTGTCACTAACATGCATAGAATCATTCTCTTAACAATAAACCATAATTATCACAACTCCAAACATATTAAATCATCATCATTTATTGGTACTAATCTCATATCAGAAGCCGAATCATGAACCTCATATAATTGTATAAAATCACATTTTAAGTGAACATAAGATATTAGTTTCCCGTAGAATCCTTGCAAAGCTTTAAAACTCTTTTAGAAACTAATTCTTTTTGCTAAACTTGAAAGAATCTTCATAATTAAAATTCTCACTTAAGATAAAAGGAGCAAGTCTTGAGCTTAAGAGATTTATGTGATATCTTAGAATCATAAACATGCTATGCAACCTCATTTTAATCTTGTCATTATAAGGTGATAACTTGGAATTATAAACATGATATGCAAATCCATTTCTTTATCTTTAAGATTTAAGGTGATGACTTGAAAATTAAACATGATGCAAGAGCTTGAAATATAAACATGATGCAAGAAGCTGGAGCGGCGGTAGTCCGCACTGGACCAGTGGAGGGAGAAGAGAATCTTAAAAGCGCGGTAATCCGCACTAGACCGATGAAGGGAGAAGAGAATTATTATTACATCTTTTTAAGCTCCAATCTCAAGACTTCTTAAAGAATCAATTCTTTAACTCCAATAATCTTATTTCTTTGCTTGTGATACTTGGGCAAGTCTTTGAGCTCTAGGATCTTTAAGTGATGACATAAAATAAACATGTCATGCATTGATTCTTTTAGCCATTATAAAATAAAGTGAGAGCATAAAATAAATATGAGATGCATCTTCTTTATTATCTTTGAAGATTAAGTGACAACATGAAATATAAACATGAAATGCAAACTTGGAAATTTAAACATGAGTATGCAAGTCCATTTATTCATTCTTGAAATTTTAGTGATGACATAGAAAGTAAACATGATTATGCAAGGTATAAACTTAAACATGGATGCAAGTTCATTTGATTTCTTTACTAGAGTTCCTTCAAGACTTTATAGAAATACAAATTCAATATATATATCTTAACAAGACAAAGTGAGAAATACATCTTTCAAATTCTAAACTCAAGATCATAAAATCATCATAAAAACATCATTCTTTAAAGTTTTGCATCAAGTGCACTTTCAAGCTTTAGAGGCCTAACTTGTGATGGATTCACAACCCACCTTCAAGGTCCTCATCATCAAGCCATCATCTTAGTCCCACCTAGGCCATATGGCCGAATTGGTTAAAGAAAAAGGAAGAAGAAAACCAAATGGAAAAACTAGAGAAAATCCATGAAATCATCATTTTGAACCAAGAACAACACTTAGCAAAACATAGAAATAAACTTAAAAACAACTCCCTACCTAATCTGATTTGAAGGAAAGGAAGAGAACTTGGTTTCTTGGAGTGAAATGAAAGAAAATATTCTTTAAAACTTGAAGAAAGAATTCAGCCAAGAGGAGGAGGAAATGAGAGCTTTTGGTGCTTTGGAAAAACTAGAAATGTGTACAATTTTGAGCAAGCATCTAAGACTCCTTAAGCATGCCTATTTATAGAGGATTTAAGTTCATGTATGGACAAGAGGAGGAGGCATAATTTTCGGATTTTTCATGGGGAACAAAGGGAGGAAAATCATTTCTTGTTTAAGGCATGTTTTATGCCATGTTTTAGGGAATTTTTTGGCATTTTGTTTTAGTGCATTATCTTGCAATAATTCTAATGATTATGGCTGAATTATTTCATGCATTACAGCCTCATGGAAGAGGGTTTTGTGTGTTCCATGTATTATTTAGGTGTAGGCAAGGTATTCATGCAATTTAGAGAATTTACGGTTAAGGGCTTAGGTGAATTAATAAGCAATTTGAGTGTTTTAAAGCAATTTTAGGTTCTAATCAATTTAAATAAATAATTTTGACTCTAGATTAATAATTAGAATTTAATAAGCTTTAATTTGAGCCTAATATTGCTTAGGTTTCGTTAGACGAATCAAAACTCTCAAAATTTGTAAAACTACAAAGAGGGCAAAACGGTCATTTTACTTAAAAATTGCCCGAGACCACCAAGCTTAACCAATGGTTAATCATGGCTTAAAAACACCTTTTAACACATTTTAGTGAGGTTCGGGCTCAGCGGCACGCAAATCGGGTTAAAACCGCAGGGCGTTTTGGTCATTTCGCACGTCGAAGCTCAAAATTAGGATTCTTCTCCTCTATTAACACTCATAACACAAACAATCGAGGTTGGGTGGGGCCCACGATCCTCATTTTCTGAGTAAAATAACCTCATGGGCATTTTGGTCATTTTACACGTACAGAAATCGAGGTTTGCAATACTTGCACGAATTGCTCCTAACTTTTCTTCTAACGTTATATTCCTTTATTAAGGATTGTTTGGTCTCAAATTTTATATAATATTTACCTACGGTAATTCGGTAATTCCTAATGACAGTAAAAATTACAGTAAAAATTGGGCGTTACAGTTGCCTTAATAAGTGTTGATGTTTATCTCTTAGTCCATTTTCTTTAGCTTGATGATGATGTTCAAACCATAAGACTTCTTTGAAGACTTGGTGCTAAGAACTCTAAAACTCACTTTATATTGTTAAGATACATGTTGGGTTAAGGGTATTAATGTTCCTCTAAAGTCTTGCATGAGCTCTAAGTTAAGATAAAATAAGTTTGCATTCATGTTTAAGTTTATGCCTTGCATATCATATTTACTTTGATGCTATCACTAAGTTCTCAAGAATAAATAAATGAGCTTGCATTTCATGTTTAAATTTCCAAGCTTGCACTTCATGTTTATATTTCAAGTTATCACTTAATCTTTCAAGATAACAAAGAGGTTACATCTCATATTTATTTTATGCTCTCACTTTACTTTATAATAAAGAGTAAAATAAAGTGCATAGCATGTTTATGTTTATGTCATCACTTTAATATTCTAGAATTCAAAGATTTACCCAAGTATCACAAGTAAAGTTTTAGAAAATGGAAGTTTTCCATGAGTGCCATTTCGGCCTTGGGATGATGATGATGGATTTGATATGAGTTCATCTAATCATAAGTGCCAATAGCCTATGCCTTGGAATTTTCTAAGCTTAGGTGAACTTAGAGAGTATTATGAACATAATCTTATATTTTAAATCTATTTCTTGAACAAAATGATTTAGCTACTGACCTCACCTATATTTACATTATTTTAATGAGATAAATTAGTTTCTAAAAGAGTTTTGAGTTCCTAAAATAATTCCAAGAGAAAACTAGCAACTTATATGTGCTTAAATCATGAATTTATGTGATTATGTGTGATATACATTTCGGTTTCTGCCTTGTTCCTTTGGCCACTATATTAATTCTGTTTTATGGAGTTAAAATGTGTAAAATTATGTTTGAGTGAAGCAAGAACCGATTTAGGGAAGTTAGGAAAGAATAAGTAACTAGAAAAGACTTAAAATGAGAATTCTAGAACCCTTAGACACAAGAAATGTAAATTCTATTTCAGCATAAATGAACCTAAGGAAAATGGTTTATAATTAGTGGATATGTGTAGGAATCCCTAATAATTGGTTTAGGAATTGAATATAGAGCCTTAGGCAAAGCAGAACTTAGAAATGGTCAAAGACCTAGAATCTAAAACCCGTAATCGAATGATACTATCCTGCTTAATTTATGCAATGATATTTGGAAGAGTTAGCGAGCATAAATATTAGAGAATTACAAGTAGTGATCCCCAGGTATATTAAAGATCTATAATGGGCATTAGAATAACTAGAACACAAGTTTGAAGACCCGTAAGGGCCAAAGCATAAGATACTATAAGATAGGAGACATAACATAACTAAGTGATCAAGTGAACATATATTTATGTTATGTTGAGAGCATGTGATAGTATTCATGTTATGTGTATAAGAATATGTGAGTTTAAGACGTGATTGTTATGATAACGTGGCATGCTGTGATTGAGATGCATAAGGATATAAGATGATGATGAAGTGGAGGAATATGTTTATATGACTTTAAAAGATTTGCTCACTGAGATATTGCATGAGAAATATGTGTTCGGTGAGTTATGTGGCATGACTCAAATTTGAAGAAATTCATTGTACAACCATTATGCTATCAGATTTCCGTCAAATTTGAGAGACTTAAGAAAATTTTTGAAAGTGAGATTTTAGTGACATGCCGAGACGCGTTTCTCCTGCAAGTGAGGAGAAAGTAAACCCATGGGGGGTATGGTCGTGGAGCCATATCGAAGTGGACAATGTCACTGGTCTTAACCAATTGATGCATTTCAAGGCGAGACGTACTTCTCCTGCTATGGTGAGGAAAAGGTAAAATCGTGAGGGCATCGACATTAGCCTGCCAAAGCGGATAAAGTCACTAGTCTTAACCAATTGATGCATTTTGAAGAAGGAGAAAGTCCCATGATGGGTAATCCTTAGGCCCCCTACCCGTACTCTGGGAGTCGGATTATTATGATTGTGATTATGTTATGCTTATCAAGAGGATAAGTAAGAACTAGTGATGAGTAGTTAAGGTATGAGCTCATAGCCTAGTTTTTAGGTTGGCGATGATACTAGGTTTGATACCTTTATGTCACCAGTTTGAGAAAGAGTAAAGGATGTGAAGTTCCATGCTTATGAAAGGGAAAGGTTTCCATGAGAAGTACATGCCACTTATGTGATGATAAATTGTTGATGTCATGTTTTATTGGTTTGTTTGCATAAAGTATTGCCATGCATTCATGTTTCGCTATGTTGCATACATACATTAAGATTCATCATAAAAGACATGGACCTTGGATAATTACTTTTATAAAAACCTCATAATATACCTTTGCATGTTAAATCTTTTCATAATAAACCCAAGGTTCCTGGGGACGTAAACAATGACATTAGGATAGGAGGTTCCCTACTGAGATTCTTTAGTAAGATTCTTAACCCTCTTTCTCTTTTTACGTCTTCAGATCTCGATGACATCGTTCGTGGTCTTTATTGACACGCAATTTGGGAGGTGCACTTTGACCCAAATCATTAGTCGTATCATTTTGAGGGTGTGTTGTCTGCATTTTGCATACATGGGGCGCCGTTCAGGCATCTAGTTTCCAGCTTCGCTTCACTCCTACCTCACCATATGGCGACGACCTGATCTTTGAGAAGACTTAACCCCGCGACGGGCGGACTCACCGCGCCCATCCATCATCCTCGCGGTTCAATTACCCGGCGTGCGTCCCTCATACCACGCACTAGGGTCGACTCTAAGGACTCCAGCCTGCGTCTCCCCGAAGTTCTGCTCCTCGGTGCCCATGGATGTGGGTAAGGCGGTGAGGATATGGTTACCAGCCGAGGCTTGCGAGGCGAGTATGCAGCTAAGAGGCGCCCGCACCGAGGAGGCCACGTTGTCCCCTGCTCTCATGTCCACACCCCGCTTCGTTGGGCCACGACCGAGGAGCTCGAGCAGTTCATGGATACCTCTCCTTATCGCTAGAGGACCAGCGTCACCAATAGGTTTTGAGGAAGGTGTAGCTATAGCTGGGGTTTGATCTTTTGGGGCTTCCCTACTTATTGTTTATGTTTACTTTCTATTTATGTATTTTCTTGTTCTATATATCACAAGCTCTACCACTTTATATGGGTATGACTTTATTTAGTCTTTATTTCAGTTGGTGTGTTCAGAAACATGTGTTCAACTATGATATCTAATATTATGATGGTTGCTTCTATGGAAGGATGTGTTCTTTATTGCCTTTAAATTGTATGATTAATTTCTTTGCTGCTTCACATTTTGCTCATGCTGGTATGTGACGGCTCACATTTTGGTTTACGTGTTAAAAAAAATTTACCTGTATTTCCGCTAAGTAATTTTACAAACGAGTTTACAAGGAAGTAATAACTAATAATTAATCTTAGTACGTCCTACTAATGTTGGGTTAAATATTAAGGTGTTACAGCGGAGGAAATGGCAACCGGTTCCTCTTTCTCCTTCTCTTGAGTTTTCAATTTGGTTTTGTGTTGTTTTGCATTATTTGTATATGGAATTTTTTGGACTCATTTCAGCTGGGAATAATTGTTTCTGACTTTAATTTCTGGCTGTGATTGTTGGTGTTTGAACTGAAATGGTGTGTGCTTGGTTTATGCTTTGTTGGGTTTGTTGGCTGATGGTTTTGATTGTGAAATAGAATTAGTGTATGGATGCTTACTAGCTTGCTGTTGATGTTTGTATGGAGTGCATGATTTGTGACATTTGAATGGATGAAGGATATAAAGTTCAAATGATGAGAGTTAGAAAAATACCGCACGTGTTGTTCTCTCTCTTTTTCTTTATTTTGCTTCCTCAACTCTCTAAGGCGCTATATATATATATATTTTGGCTTCAACTTCTCTTAGAGTTTTTTTGTGAGATAGGTGGCCATTCTTTGCTTTTTAAGGTGAAACTAGTCACAGGACATGAATAATTTGCTCCATCCTCCAATCCTACCATCATCGCCAATTCATGGGCTTGGCAGGGTGCAATCTTGGCCATCATTACAAGGAGTGGTAAATGCATGAGATGGCCATATGTTCTTTGGGGAAGCAAACACATGGATATCAATATAAAAAAAAAAAAGAAAGGAATGTTGCACTGTCAAAAACGGGATGTTTTCTTTCTTAAAAAAAAAAATCAAACACAAAGGAATCATCATTTCTTGTGACTTATAAAGTGGGATGTGTCTTTAACAAACACGTATAGAGAATGGTTTTTATTAATGGTTAGACTACAACACAGACACGTAAAGAGAAAATGGCTCACATAAACATTTGAATAAACATTTGTCATCCACAGAGCATAGTAGAACTCCTATAAAAACAAAATAAAGCAAAATTTCCATTCAATAGATAAAACAACAGCAAGAATAGCAACCAAACCAATGCACATGAAATAGTTTATGATAATGTCCATTTCCTTTATAATTGATTTTTTTGTAACAATGTTGCTATAGAATAGAATGATGGAATTGGATGCTAGATTATTCACTATGAATAATAGCTAATTAGTAAACCCCACATACCATTCACTCAAACAAATTTTATCTTAATGAGAGGTCTTGAGATTTGGGCTTTAGGGGAGAACATTTAAATTTTGAAAAAGCACTTATCTTAAACTTTAAAATAATTAATTAACATAATCATACATTTTAATAAGTTATTAGAAGGCTAAAATTAATCAGGAAAGGCTACTTCAGTTAAGGTAATCAACTATGGTTTAACCCAGTTGATCTTAATTAATCACACAATTAAGACCAATGGAGAATTGGGGTATTACATTTCTCCCATCCTTAAAAAGAATTTCACCCTCAAAATTTGTTACACTGTGAATAGCTTAGGGTCCTGCACTTCATCTTCAACTCCAAATCCCACGTCGACTCTTCTATTCTCCCTTGTCCCCAAACCACTCTGACCAATGGTAGTCTTATTCCTTAACTGCTTAAGCCCTTTGTCCATGATCCTCGTGGGTAGCAAGTTAAAGGTGAAGTCCTCCCTTAACTGTACTTATTCTGGCTCTAGCACATGACTAGGGTCGATTGGTATTTTCTTAGCTGGGAGACATGGAAGACGTTATGAAGGTTGGATAGATTTGGTAGCAAGGCTATCTGATATGCCACCAACCCGACTCTATCAAGAATTTGGAAGGGACCAAGGAACCTAGGGCTCAACTTTTTGACTCTCATGGCTCTTCCTATGCCTTGTAGGGTGATCCTAAGGAATACATGCTTCTCCCTCTTGGAATTCCAGGTGGCCTTCGCCGTTTATCTACATAGCTTTTCTATTGACTTTGAGCGGTGAGGATCCTGTCCTAATCTTCTTATTTGTTCTATTGTTTCCCTTACAATTTTAGGCCCTAACATACTTGGTTCACCAGGTTCATACCAACACAAAGGGGATTGACATCTTCTTCCATCTAAAGCTTCATACGGTGCTATACCGATGCTTGCATGATAATTGTTGTTATATACAAACTCGATCAATGGTAAGTATTTATCCCAGCTTCCTCTCTGTCCAAAACAGGCTCTCAACATATCTTCTAAGGTCTATTGTCCTTTCTGATTGCCCATCTGGTTGAGGGTGATAAGATGTGCTCAAGCACAGCTTTGAGCCAAATCCTTCTGAAAGGCTCCCTA
>JAMLFY010000004.1:39165575-39195453 GCA_030441495.1 Dalbergia oliveri | reverse complement strand
ATCGAATAAATTCACAAGAGAAAATCAGGGTTAAACTTCAAGATGTTTCAACACTCTGTAAAAATTTCAAAGGAAAAATCAATCATTTGCTATGTTAAAAAAATTAGCAAAATTCAAGCTTTAAGACCATAAATTCAGCAGCACATATATAGTCTTGGTTCATGATTTTTTTCAAGCAGTTAGAGTGTTTATTATGCTCCAAGAAAATTCATAGAGTTGTCTTAGGATGTTAGCTTCAACATATAATTTTATAGCTCATAAAACTACATACAATTGTGCCAGAAAATCGTGAACAACCACTTAGGATAAAACTGAAAATCTAGCAGCATTGACCAAAACCCCTTTTGACAAAAAATGATTTTTAACATCATCCAAACACTCCACCAAAATTCATACATCAATATCTATGTAATATCAGCCAATAAAACTAGAAATTCCAAGCTCAATCAATCAGAAAATTTTAGAGTAAATTTTGAAAGAAAAGTGGATAATAAAGCCCTACTTGGCTCTCGAAAGTTTTAATCCTTGTTCTTGGCTTTCCTTCAAGAGTTATCTACTCAATGATTGATCAAACCATCTTAAATCCTCTTCTAACCAAGAAGAAACAACAGCAAGATGATTGATATGATGAGGTGAGGATTTGTTATGAAGAGTTAATTTGGGGATGTTAAGAGATAGTATGTTGTTTATGCTAAAGTCTATGGATGCTTGGTGTTGTAGCTTGATGTTCTTAGTATGTTTATGGTGTTTTTGAAGAAGAAAAAGATGGAAAAATGGCTTAATGGAGTCACAGAGAACTTTAGGGAGAAGAAATGATGAATTTTGATTTATTTTCTTTTTCATTTGAAGATAATGCACACATTAATGAATTATGCAAATGTGTTTCTTGAAGATAATTATGTGCACTTTTGTAATGTTCTCATTGGTTTAAAGAAAAGGGCAATGGTGTGGCCTATTCTAAGCCACACACTTGTCATATTATATGTCTAATTTGCACTGTAAATTTCATATGGTGTAAGAAACTACACACCATAATTTAACCAAACAGGTAAAATAAATTGTAAATAGATATTTCCCGAAACTAAATTCCAGGTCTAAAATTTTTATTTCTAACATTTTCTAACCATAATCCTATATTTTCTCAGTTTAGGGCATCTCTGCCCGCAATCTAGGGTTTTGCCTTCAATGGGATCGTGGGGCCCACAAGATTACTATTCAATTTTGTTTTTTTACAAATTCGTTGGATCGTCCTCTTCATTATTGAAACTATTAGATTTTTGAAATTATGTCTAATAAAGCTCAAATTAATTTTTAAATAATTTTTAGGTTGTTACAAATGGGAAAGCATTTCCATGGACTTTGTCATGGGATTACCCAAAACACGTTGGGATATGGTGCTATCTAGGTTATAGTGGATAGACTAACTAAGTTTGCACATTTTCTAGCTATCAGAGTCTTGTATTCTCTGGAGAAATTGGCTAAACTCTATATAGAGTAAATTGTGAGGCTACATGGCATTCCTTCAACTATAATCCCAGAACAGGATTCTGATACTTCAAGATTTTGGGGAGCTTTTTAGAAAGCTTTTAGAAGCAAACTTTGTCTGAGACGGCTTTATCCCGGGCTACGGGCAAACTCAAAGGACCATTCAAACACTTGGAAGATATGTTGAGAGCATGTGTGCTAGAATATCATGGGGGTTTGGACAATGTTTGCCACTAATCGAATTTTCCTACAACAACAGTTATCACGCAAGTATAAATGGCTCCTTATAAAGCTCTATATGGAAGGAAGTGTCAATGGCCTCTTTATTAGTATGAATTAGGTGAGACTAGTCTTTTGGGACCAGACCTCATATGACAGACTCCAGAAAGAAAGAGGATCCGAAGTAAGATTTTGACTACTCAGAGTAAATAAAGCTATGCTGATAAGAGAAGGAGATCGTTAGAATTTTGAGAGAGAGATTACGTATTTTTAAAACTTACCCCTATGACCAGGATAGGTAGACCTATTAAAGTCAAGAAGCTAAATCCTCGCTTTATAGGTCTATTCCAAATCCTAGGTTGTGTAGGCTGAGTGGCATATCGGATAGCTTTACCTCCACATCTTTCAAACCTCCATGATGTATTCCATATGTCACAACTTCGAAATACAACCCTAATTCTAGTCATATAGTGGAACTTAGTCATTACAAATAGTAGATAGAAGCATGAAGCAACTTCGAGGGAAATCCATCTCTCTTGTCAAGGTTGCATGGAAAGAGGGATCCAAGGAGCATACGTGGGAGTTAGAGTCCATATGAGAGAAGACTATCCTACTCTTCACAAGTACTAAATTTTGAGGGCAAAATTTTTCTAAGGTGGGTAGAATGTAACGACTCGCCTTTTGTATTGTCTCTAATAAAATAATTAATTTTGAGTAATCGGTAGGGAGTTTGAAAATTTAAGAGACGCGATTATGATTGAAACAATATAAGGATTCTGAAAAAAAAATTTATTTAATATTATTAAAAAAATTCAATATAATAATATTATAATCAAGATATAGAATAAGACTTATAAGTGGTATAAAGACATTGAAAAAAATATGATAAGGTTAAATAAATATTTTTAACCCAGTAAAATTATTTAGGTATCGATCGGGTACTAAAATAGTAATAATTGGTATACCGAGGTGATAATAACCGGTACACCAAAACATTGAGTTTGGTAAAAATATGGATATTATCGGATCCTAGATAATTTTTACTTATGACAATTAAATAAATATAGATATTTCTAATACTGATACAAGGCAAATTGATCCAGAAATATTGATTTCCTTACTTTCTCTCCAAGTTAGTAGCTTTATAAAAAGAAAAAGGCAAAGAAATTTCATTTCTTCTCTTTTGCATAGAACCACGTTTTCCACCTCTTTCTCCTTCGTGGCTTTCTTTCTTCTTCACTTCTCCATTTTCTAAATTTTCTCTTTGGAAAAAGTCCATTAAACCACCATAATTACAAAGGATACTCCTAGGTAAGCATTTAAACTACTTCAAGAACATTTTCTCTATATCAAGATCAATTGAAAACTTTGTTTTTCCTTGCACTTGGTCCACATGGTAGCGCAAACAGGGCTGAAAAGAAAGGGGTTTGAGACTTGATAAATAAAAAGAACTAGAGAAAAAGCTTGAGGAAGGTAGGAAATTATTCTAGTCTTTTACTTCATGATGTTTAGCTATTTTGCTAAAATAAGTGCTTGAACTTTGTTGAGGTTATGCTTGTTGAAAATCTAAAACCAAATTTTAGAATTTATGATGAATTAAGTTGTGATGAGATTGTGTAACACCCTAAAATTTAATTAAAAATTAATTTGAGCTTTATTAATCTTAATTTCAAAAATCTAATATTTTAGAAATGATGGCGGCCTAATGGACCTCAAAAAAAAAAAAAATTTTTCGCTGGTGAATAGTAACCTAGCCAAGCGGACAGCTTAAACCTAGATTCGGGCCCCAAAGGTGCCCAAAATTAGGAAAACATGGGAATAAGGTTAGAAATAGGTGTGAATGATAATTTTATACTTAAAATTAATTTTCGGGTAATATCGGTTTAATGGTTACCGTTTTAGATTTGGTATGGTTTTTAACACAAGGTATTTCCATCACCACAAATGGATGATGTCCACCTACTAAGGACATGTGGAAGGCCAAGATTTAATCTTGGAATCTAAGATTAAGCCTTAGCCATCCATTGTTGCTTTATGACATAAATAATGATTTTTTACTAAATATCTCCATTTCAATTATTAAAGCAAGCCTAGTCACCAACTTCTCCTCCAAGATAAGAGCAATTTCGTGGTCAGCAAGGGAAGAAGAGAGCAGCCACCATTTTTGTCCTCAAGAGCTTGTTCTTGAGTTCCAAGCCCAAAAACTCCAAGCTAGAGTTGTTGGATCATCAAAAGTTCTTCACTAAGCTTGTTCTACACCCAATTCCTTACAAATCTAACCGAACAAAATCTCAATCACTCATCAATCCTTACCTTTCTCCCTCACACCTCACTGATATCAGAGGGGTTTGAAGTTATATTGGGAGCTTTGGAGGAGAAGGAATCAAGTTTGGTTAATCTTGAAGCCAAGGAGCTAATAGGTTATTACAAGTAGGGTTTTTCTTGCCTTCTCTTGTCAAATTTGTTCTGATCTGTTTGGGATGAGTTATGTCCGAAATTTCTGGTTATTTTGGATGATATTATGTTGATATTGATGTGTGAATTTTGGTGGTGGGTTTGGATGGTGTCATAAAATGGTTTTTATCAAAATAAGTTTGGACTAGGTTGCTGGAATTTCTATTGTCCTGTAGGCAGCAGTGGTTCACGAATTTTCTGGAATATTTTTGGGTGTTTTCATGAGCTATAAAAATTATATGTTGGATTAAACATCTTAAAATAATTACCTGAATTTTCTTGGGTGTTAGTTTTAGGTTTGATGCCTCAAAAAAATCAGAAATCGAAATGAGGCAGATGCTGTCCTGATTGCTGAGACTGAAGCAGTAAACTTGTCTGAATTTATTACCATAGCAAATGATTGAAATAACTCTTGAAATTTTTACACGAAGTTACTAATATATTGAAGTGTCACTGTGAATTTTATTGTGAATTAATTCAATCATTTGCTGGGGTTAAAAATTAGGGGAACTCGGTTCTGGTCTGGGAATTGGTGACCCCTGACCACTAAACTTGTACATTTTACTGAGGTAGCTATAGAGCTCTGATTGTCTTGAAATTTTTACAGGGTCTCCTAGACACATTGAAGTGTCTTAGAGAATTTTTATAACCTCTAAATTGATTGTTTGATGAGCAAAACAAATTGTGCCACAATGGGGTGAAAACTGCCCATTGTGCTGGGAATGGAACAATGCTTTGAATTGAGAATGTAATGGCACTTTGGCTTCTAGTATGACATGAGTATTTCATATTAAGTGTTTGGCCATGTGACTTATGACATGTAAATGCATGCTATGGATTTTAAGGATTGAAGTATGGGAAAGAATGAGAATTTCATTGTGAATGATTGCCTATATGTGGCCTATGTATGCATTTGAGAAAAGAGAAAAGTATATGATGCCATTATAAAGATGTATAAATTTAAATCGTGCATGTTCTGACATATGGACAAAATAGAAACAAGACTTAGATTGAATGAGGGAAGGAAAAAGTAGTAACTTCCCAAAATTTATTTGAGTCGGTAGACGTATCGGCTAGGAATAGATCTGTGGGATTCGGAAATGGAAAAAAATGAAGTTCGATGACCACGTATAGGATAAGCTCAGTCCTAAAGCAGTCTATTTCCCTTGTGTGGTGTGATCCACCATAAATACCCGTTGGGTATAAACGGATCTATTGTGGAGTTGTCCACTGAAAATACCCGTTGGGTATAAACTAAGTCTTTCCTATGTCAATGAAAAGAGAAAAATGCACTAATTGGCTTTCTATGGCCATGATGGAAATCAAGTCACTTTGAGATAACTTTACCTGTATTTAACATATGTATCACCTATATCATATGAAATCCTTTAAGTAGATTTACTTACTATGTGTTTGAGCTTCTGGATATATGTACATGTACTGATTGATTGTTAAAAGCTACCCACTTCGAAAGGATGATTTTGAAATCTTAAAATGAACCTTTAGAATATATTGCATGATCACACCTGAATAAACCGAAGTGGCTTGGGCGATGACGATGACATTATGATTGTGATTGGGGAGTTGCCCTACTGAGAATTATAAAATTCTCACCCCTATGTGTTTGTTTCCGTGTCGCCTAGGTTAAGCCAGAGGATGATGATGCTGCTATGCAAAGGAGTGTAGGATTGTTATAGTGTAGTAGTTACTGTTTTATTCTCCTATACTTAGTGAAATGAGTATGTATGTAAATGTATTAGAAGACAGATATGTACTAAAGCTCATAAAGGAGCTTCCTTATGTATTTTAGTATGTTTAATAAACTTGATGTTTACATGTAATATGTTTTAATAGAATTACGCTTAGTTATCTCATACGTAATCGAGCTTGCTATAGATAATTAAGAGAGGTCCGCTAATTAACAAGTAACAACTCTCGAGTACGATATCATAGCTTAAGAATGGGGTTGTACTTGGGAGGATGTTACATTATGGTATAGAGGTCATCCTTGTAGGACCTTGAGGAATGGACTCTATGCTTCCTTAGTAAATGTCATGCATTATAATTCTATATATGTGTATGACTGTTTGGAATGTTGTGGATTGCTGCCACACTTAGCTTGGTATTGAGCCTGATCAACTCAATAATTCTTGTTTGGTGTGACAAGGATCGATGACTTCAAATCGGCAAACTAGGAGCGAGCGGGAAATAACGGAATTATGGACACCTTTCGTGAAATGGCAGAGGCTATGAGAACAAGCTGCGCAGCCAACCTGATGATGGAAAGGTTGGATCGTCATGCCGAAGGAAATCTAGTGGGGAATCCTGGAAGAGTAGAAGTTGATGGAGAATACCAGAAATTTGCAGAGTTTAGGAAGGCAAACCCCCGCCTTTTGAGGAGCCTTCAATCCTAGTAAAGCCGAAGAATGGATTAAGGCCATGGAGAAAATTTTCTCAGTTCTTCCTTGTCCTGAGATCCAGAAAGTGGCTTTTGCTACCTATATGCTAGAAGGATGCCGAATTTTGGTGGGTTGGCACCAAGGGATTATTTGAAGCATCCCAAACTGAAGTTACTTGGGATATCTTCAAAGAAGCTTTTACCACAAGTATTTCCTTTTCGGAAGAAATGCAAAGGAGTTGGAATTCATGGCGCTTAAGCAAGGATCTATGAGTATAGCAGAGTATACGGCCAAGTTTGGAGCTCTGCAAGTTTTCCACTATCTACCAACGTAATCCTGATGAAGCTTGGAAATGCATGAAGTATGAAGGAGGGTTACGAGAAGATATTGAAGTTGCTGGGTCTCTTAGAGATTCGAGATTATGCAACCCTAGTGAACAAGTGCCGACGTGTAGAGGACTCCAACAAGAAGCTAGCCATGGCCAAATCTTCTAAGAGCACTTCTAGTAAACTGGCAGTTGAAGATGAAAGTTTGAGGAGGCTTCCCAGAAGAAGGTTCCAGCTATCCCATACGAAGGCGAGCAGTGGCCAAAGCCAAGTGTGGCAAGATTGCCCAAAATGTGGGAAGAATCATGGAACAGACCTTGCTTGGCTGGACAATACATATGCTACCGTTGTGGAAAACCAGGGCATAAGATCTGGGAGTGTCCGAAAGATATCCAAAACCTGAGAAGCCAACTCACAGGAACACCAAGAGTTAAAGGGATATCCCACCCAACAATCTGATCAGAGGTAGGAACGTTTAGAATTTGATTGAATTGTTTGAACTGTATGTGTGAATTCCTTGTGTGATTTATGAAAGTTTGTCTTTTGAAAATTGTTTTCAAAGGAATTTTGAGGGCAAAATTCTTTTTAAGGTGGGTGGTAATGTAACACCCTAAAATTTAATTAAAAATTAATTTGAGCTTTATTAATCTTAATTTCAAAAATCTAATATTTTAGAAATGATGAGGGCGGCCCAATGGACCTCAAAAAAAAAAAAAATTTTCGGCTGGTGAATAGTAACCTTGCGGGCCCAAGGGGGGACAGCTGAAACCCTAGATTCGGGCCCCAAAGGTGCCCAAAATTAGGAAAACATGGGAATAAGGTTAGAAATAGGTGTGAATGATAATTTTATACTTAAAATTAATTTTCGGGTAATATCGGTTTAATGGGTTGCGTTTACGTTCGTGAGATTTCGGTGTACACGAAAGGTATTTCCATCACCACAAATGGATGATGTCCACCTACTAAGGACATGTGGAAGGCCAAGATTTAATCTTGGAATCTAAGATTAAACCTTAGCCATCCATTGTTGCTTTATGACATAAATAATGATTTTTTACTAAATATCTCCATTTCAATTATTAAAGCAAGCCTAGTCACCAACTTCTCCTCCAAGATAAGAGCAATTTCGTGGTCAGCAAGGGAAGAAGAGAGCAGCCACCATTTTTGTCCTCAAGAGCTTGTTCTTGAGTTCCAAGCCCAAAAACTCCAAGCTAGAGTTGTTGGATCATCAAAAGTTCTTCACTAAGCTTGTTCTACACCCAATTCCCTACAAATCTAACCGAACAAAATCTCAATCACTCATCAATCCTTACCTTTCTCCCTCACACCTCACTGATATCAGAGGGGTTTGAAGTTATATTGGGAGCTTTGGAGGAGAAGGAATCAAGTTTGGTTAATCTTGAAGCCAAGGAGCTAATAGGTTATTACAAGTAGGGTTTTTCTTGCCTTCTCTTGTCAAATTTGTTCTGATCTGTTTGGGATGAGTTATGTCCGAAATTTCTGGTTATTTTGGATGATATTATGTTGATATTGATGTGTGAATTTTGGTGGTGGGTTTGGATGGTGTCATAAAATGGTTTTTATCAAAATAAGTTTGGACTAGGTTGCTGGAATTTCTATTGTCCTGTAGGCAGCAGTGGTTCACGAATTTTCTGGAATATTTTTGGGTGTTTTCATGAGCTATAAAAATTATATGTTGGATTAAACATCTTAAAATAATTACCTGAATTTTCTTGGGTGTTAGTTTTAAGGTTTGATGCCTCAAAAAAATCAGAAATCGAAATGAGGCAGATGCTGTCCTGATTGTTGAGACTGAAGCAGTAAACTTGTCTGAATTTATTACCATAGCAAATGATTGAACTAACTCTTGAAATTTTTACACGAAGTTACTAATATATTGAAGTGTCACTGTGAATTTTATTGTGAATTAATTCAATCATTTGCTGGGTTAAAAATTAGGGAACTCGGTTCTGGTCTGGGAATTGGTGGCCCCTGACCACTAAATTTGTACATTTTACTGAGGTAGCTATAGAGCTCTGATTGTCTTGAAATTTTTACAGGGTCTCCTAGACACATTGAAGTGTCTTAGAGAATTTTTATAACCTCTAAATTGATTGTTTGATGAGCAAAACAAATTGTGCCACAATGGGGTGAAAACTGCCCATTGTGCTGGGAATGGAACAATGCTTTGAATTGAGAATGTAATGGCACTTTGGCTTCTAGTATGACATGAGTATTTGATATTAAGTGTTTGGCCATGTGACTTATGACATGTAAATGCATGCTATGGATTTTAAGGATTGAAGTATGAGAAAAGAATGAGAATTTCATTGTGAATGATTGCCTATATGTGGCCTATGTATGCATTTGAGAAAAGAGAAAAGTATATGATGCCATTATAAGGATGTATAAATTTAAATTGTGCATGTTCTGACATATGGACAAAATAGAAACAAGACTTAGATTGAATGAGGGGAAGGCGAAAGTAGTAACTTCCCAAAATTTATTTTGAGTCGGTAGACGTTGGCTAGGAATAGATCTGTGGGATTCGGAAATGGAAAAAAATGAAGTTCGATGACCACGTATAGGAATGAGCTCAGTCCTTAGCGTCTATTTCCCTTGTGTGGTGTGATCCACCATAAATACCCGTTGGGTATAAACGGATCTATTGTGGAGTTGTCCACTGAAATACCCGTTGGGTATAAACTAAGTCTTTCCTATGTCAATGAAAAGAGAAAAATGCACTAATTGGCTTTCTATGGCCATGATGGAAATCAAGTCACTTTGAGATAACTTTTGTATTTAACATATGTATCACCTATATCATATGAAATCCTTTAAGTAGATTTACTTACTATGTGTTTGAGCTTGGATATATGTACATGTACTGATTGATTGTTAAAAGCTACCCACTTGAAGGATGATTTTGAAATCTTAAAATGAACCTTTAGAATATATTGCATGATCAGTTTTCTAATAAACCGAAGTGGCTGGGGCGATGACGATGACATTATGATTGTGATTGGGGAGTTGCCCTCCTGAGAATTATAAAATTCTCACCCCTATGTGTTTGTTTCCGTGTCGCCTCCAGGTTAAGCAAAGGATGATGATGCTGCTATGCAAAGGAGTGTAGGATTGTTATAGTGTAGTAGTTACTGTTTTATTCTCCTATACTTAGTGAAATGAGTATGTATGTAAATGTATTAGAAGACAGATATGTACTAAAGCTCATAAAGGAGCTTCCTTATGTATTTTAGCTGTATGTTTAATAAACTTGATGTTTACATGTAATATGTTTTAATAGAATTACGCTTAGTTATCTCATACGTAAATCGAGCTTGCTATAGATAATTAAAGAGGTCCGCTAATTAACAAGTAACAACTCTCGAGTACGATATCATAGCTTAAGAATGGGGTTGTACTTGGGAGGATGTTACATTATGGTAGAAGAGTTCATCCTTGTAGGACCTTGAGGAATGGCTAACTATGCTTCCTTAGTAAATGTCATGCATTATAATTCTATATATGTGTATGACTGGTTCGGAATGTTGTGGATTGCTGCCACACTTAGCTTGGTATTGAGCCTGATCAACTCAATAATTCTTGTTTGGTGTGACAAGGATCGATGACTTCAATCGGCAAACTAGGAGCGAAGCGGAAATAACGGAATTATGGACACCTTTCGTGAAATGGAGGCTATGAGAGAACAAGCTCGCAAGCCAACCTGATGATGGAAGGTTAATTGACATCCAAAGGAAATCTATGGGAATCCTGGAAGAGTAGAAGTTGATGGAGAATAGGAATTTGCAGAGTTTAGGAAGGCAAACCCCCGCCTTCGAGGAGCCTTCAATCCTAGTAAAGGGAGATGGATTAAGGCCATGGAGAAAATTTTCAGTTCTTCCTTGTCCTAGATCCAGAAAGTGGCTTTTGCTACCTATATGCTAGGCGATGCCGAATTTTGGTGGGTTGGCACCAAGGGATTATTTGAAGCATCCCAACTGAAGTTACTTGGGATATCTTCAAAGAAGCTTTTTACCACAAGTATTTCCTTTTTCGGTAAGAAATGCAAAGGAGTTGGAATTCATGGCGCTTAAGCAAGGATCTATGAGTATAAGAGTATACGGCCAAGTTCAGAAGCTCTGCAAGTTTTCCACTATCTCCAACGTAATCCTGATGAAGCTTGGAAATGCATGAAGTATGAAGGAGGGTTACGAGAAGATATTGAAGTTGCTCTGGGTCTCTTAGAGATTCGAGATTATGCAACCCTAGTGAACAAGTGCCGATGTGTAGAGGACTCCAACAAGAAGCTAGCCATGGCCAAATCTTCTAAGAGCACTTCTAGTAAACGGCAGTGAAGATGAAAGTTTGAGGAGGCTTCGCCCAAAAGAAGCGTTGAGCTATCCCATACGAAGGCGAGCGTGGCCAAAGCCAATGTGTGGCAAGATTGCCCAAAATGTGGGAAGAATCATGGGAACGACCTTGCTTGGCTGGACAATACATATGCTACCGTTTGGAAAACCAGGGCATAAGATCTGGAGTGTGTCGAAAGATATCCAAAACCCTGAGAAGCCAACTCACAGGAACACCAAGAGTTAAAGGGATATCCCACCCAACAATTCAAGAGGTAGGAACGTTTAGAATTTGATTGAATTGTTTGTATGTGTGAATTCCTTGTGTGATTTATGAAAGTTTGTCTTTTGAAAATTGTTTTCAAAGGAATTTTGAGGGCAAAATTCTTTTTAAGGTGGGTGGTAATGTAACACCCTAAAATTTAATTAAAAATTAATTTGAGCTTTATTAATCTTAATTTCAAAAATCTAATATTTTAGAAATGATGAGGCGGCCAATGAAAAAAAAAAAAATTTTCATGAATAGTAACCTTTGGCCAGGCGCGGAAGCTAAACCTAGATTCGGCCCAAAGGTGCCCAAAATTAGGAAAACATGGGAATAAGGTTAGAAATAGGTGTGAATGATAATTTTATACTTAAAATTAATTTTGGGTAATATCGGTTTAATGGGATTAATTACTCGTTCGGTGAGATTTGAATACGGTTTTAACACAGAAGGTATTTCCATCACCACAAATGGATGATGTCCACCTACTAAGGACATGTGGAAGGCCAAGATTTAATCTTGGAATCTAAGATTAAGCCTTAGCCATCCATTGTTGCTTTATGACATAAATAATGATTTTTTACTAAATATCTCCATTTCAATTATTAAAGCAAGCCTAGTCACCAACTTCTCCTCCAAGATAAGAGCAATTTCGTGGTCAGCAAGGGAAGAAGAGAGCAGCCACCATTTTTGTCCTCAAGAGCTTGTTCTTGAGTTCCAAGCCCAAAAACTCCAAGCTAGAGTTGTTGGATCATCAAAAGTTCTTCACTAAGCTTGTTCTACACCAATTCCTTACAATCTAACCGAACAAAATCTCAATCACTCATCAATCCTTACCTTTCTCCCTCACACCTCACTGATATCAGAGGGGTTTGAAGTTATATTGGGAGCTTTGGAGGAGAAGGAATCAAGTTTGGTTAATCTTGAAGCCAAGGAGCTAATAGGTTATTACAGTAGGGTTTTTCTTGCCTTCTCTTGTCAAATTTGTTCTGATCTGTTTGGGATGAGTTATGTCCGAAATTTCTGGTTATTTTGGATGATATTATGTTGATATTGATGTGTGAATTTTGGTGGTGGGTTTGGATGGTGTCATAAAATGGTTTTTATCAAAATAAGTTTGGACTAGGTTGCTGGAATTTCTATTGTCCTGTAGGCAGCAGTGGTTCACGAATTTTCTGGAATATTTTTGGGTGTTTTCATGAGCTATAAAAATTATATGTTGGATTAAACATCTTAAAATAATTACCTGAATTTTCTTGGGTGTTAGTTTTAGGTTTGATGCCTAAAAAAAATCAGAAATCGAAATGGCAGATGCTGTCCTGATTGAAGCTGAAAGCAGTAAACTTGTATGAATTTATTACCATAGCAAATGATTGAAATAACTCTTGAAATTTTTACACGAAGTTACTAATATATTGAAGTGTCACTGTGAATTTTATTGTGAATTAATTCAATCATTTGCTGGGGTTAAAAATTAGGGGAACTCGGTTCTGGTCTGGGAATTGGTGACCCCTGACCACTAAACTTGTACATTTTACTGAGGTAGCTATAGAGCTCTGATTGTCTTGAAATTTTTACAGGGTCTCCTAGACACATTGAAGTGTCTTAGAGAATTTTTATAACCTCTAAATTGATTGTTTGATGAGCAAAACAAACTGTGTGCCACAATGGGGTGAAAACTGCCCATTGTGAAAATGAACAATGCTTTGAATTGAGAATGTAATGGCACTTTGGCTTCTAGTATGACATGAGTATTTCATATTAAGTGTTTGGCCATGTGACTTATGACATGTAAATGCATGCTACGGATTTTAAGGATTGAAGTATGGAAAAGAATGAGAATTTCATTGTGAATGATTGCCTATATGTGGCCTATGTATGCATTTGAGAAAAGAGAAAAGTATATGATGCCATTATAAAGATGTATAAATTTAAATTCATGTTCTGACATATGGACAAAATAGAAACAAGACTTAGATTGAATGAGGAAGGCGAAAGTAGTAACTTCCCAAAATTTATTTGAGTCGGTAGACGTATCGGCTAGGAATGATCTGTGTGGGATTCGGAAATGGAAAAAAATGAAGTTCGATGACCACGTATAGGAATGAGTTCAGTCCTGTGAGTATATTCCCTTGTGTGTGTGATCCACCATAAATACCTGTTGGGTATAACGGATCTATTGTGGAGTTGTCCACTGAAAATACCCGTTGGTATAAACTAAGTCTTTCCTATGTCAATGAAAAGAAAAATGCACTAATTGGCTTTCTATGGCCATGATGGAAATCAAGTCACTTTGAGATAACTTCATTGTATTTAACATATGTATCACCTATATCATATGAAATCCTTTAAGTAGATTTACTTACTATGTGTTTGAGCCTGGATATATGTACATGTACTGATTGATTGTTAAAAGCTACCCACTTCGAAAGGATGATTTTGAAATCTTAAAATGAACCTTTAGAATATATTGCATGATCAGTTTCTGAATAAACGGAAGTGGCTGGGGCGATAACGATGACATTATGATTGTGATTGGGGAGTTGCCCTCCTGAGAATTATAAAATTCTCACCCCTATGTGTTTGTTTCCGTTCCAGGTTAAGCCAAAGGATGATGATGCCTGCTATGCAAAGGAGTGTAGGATTGTTATAGTGTAGTAGTTCCTGTTTTATTCTCCTATACTTAGTGAAATGAGTATGTATGTAAATGTATTAGAAGACGGATATGTACTAAAGCTCATAAAGGAGCTTCCTTATGTATTTTAGCTGTATGTTTAATAAACTTGATGTTTACATGTAATATGTTTTAATAGAATTACGCTTAGTTATCTCATACGTAAATCGAGCTTGCTATAGATAATTAAGAGAGGTCCGCTAATTAACAAGTAACGCTCGAGTACGATATCATAGCTTAAGAATGGGGTTGTACTTGGGAGGATGTTACATTGTGTATACTAAAAACTTGAATTTTTATTTCAAAATTTTAGAATTTATAAGTGCTTGGATTATTATGAAATCTTGTGTATTGGAATTTCATGTTGGAATTTTATGTGCTGAAATCATATAGCAGTAATTCTTGGTTCGTATGATATAAGAGGCGCTCTAATAGGTATGTGCTGGAATTTTTGTGTTGGAATTTTACAGCATTAATTCTTGGGTTGTATGATCTTGCTATACATAATAATCAAAGCTCGAAAAAGTGGCACAAAGACTTGGCTTGTATCTTTGAAAATTTAGGAGCAATTATTGTCCAAGGAATGTTGATTCATAGTAGAAATAGCTTGAAACCTATCGCAGGGAACTTGGTTCAATCGTTGAAAAATTGATAAGAATTATTGCTAACCAAGAGATGTAAATTCCTGATGGTATAAAAATCTATTAAAAGCCTAGTAGACTTTAGAAAAACATCACAAGTATATACCAAGTGTTATGGGAAATATCTCATAAAAGTTAAAGAGAGACATTATACATATTCAAGAGATTTTAATACAATATTTCATAAGAGTTTAAGTAGATTTCAAGGGAAAAAAAATGCACACAAAGAAAGGAAACTTAAGAAAATAAATCTTATGCAATGTAAATTGCTTGGTGGTAAGCTCATGGATTCACGGTAGTAGTAGATGTGCTATACCCTTAGAACTATATCAGGTTGTAATCGCGATGACGTTACATCATTATGAGGAAAAGGGATATCCTGAGAATAGCAAGGCTATTAGATGAGATGTAGTAGACGCACTCCATCTAGTAAGCTATATCAGGTTGTAACGTGATGATGTTATATCATTGACAGTACGATCTATAGAGAAGTATATCAAAAGAGTCCTATGAGTTCTACCATTAAGTTTAAAATTATCTAATAAAATTAAGTCATAAGAAATAATGACACTAACAAATGAGACCATTATATAAATAACTGAAGTTACTTTGCTTATTTTGCATTAATGTGAATATCATTGAATAATAGATTGGTGTTTTCCTACTAGGAATCATTAATTCTCATCCTGCTATATGATGTATTTTATATAGATGGCCTCAATCATGTTCTTCCTCGATGCAAGTTCCAAGTGGCATTATGACCGGAGTTAGGGTCACTGTACCTGGTCATAGAGTCTCGTATCAGTGTTTATGTACTATTTGCTCGCTCGTTCGCTACTCCTCTTATGAGTCCTTCTTTTGATCCATAGTCCTCTTTTTCCTTGCTTTCATTGTATATGACTCATCCACCACAGCCTCCTGATAATCCTGAGTCTAATCCATCAGAATGAGATATCTTCTAGTTTCTCTACTCCTTCTGTAGGTGTAACATCCTCCAAGTACAACGTCATCCTTAAGTCATGACATTATGCTTAGGAGTTGTTACTTATAAATTAGCGGACCTTTCTTAGTTATCTATAGCAATATTGATCGAGTCGAGTAGTAACTAATTCGTGGTTCTACTAAATATATACAACAAATACACAAAACATTTATTTATTTCATAAGTAAATACAAAAGGAAGCTCTTTTATGAGCTTGAATACATACATGTTCTCTACTTCGTTTACAAACATATACACACCACTAAGTACAATATAATAAAAACACTAATTACTAAACTCCTAAATCGATTCCTTTAGTGTAGCAACCTCGTAGTCCTCTGGATAACCTGGAGGCGACACGGAAACACAAAAACGTAGGGGTGAGAATTACACAATTCTCAGTAGGATAACTCCCAGATACACAATCATAAATGTCATCGTCATCGCCCTAGCCACTTCGGTTTATTAAAATGTGATCATGTAATGTAAACTAAAGATTCATTTTAAAGTTTCAAAATCATCTTTTCGAAGTGGGTAGCTTTTATTATTCAATCACTTAATATACACACATAATACTACTCAATAGCATAGTATTACATCTTGAAATATACGTGCCCTCAGTACATCGAAGGGGACTTTTTCTTTTCATGCCCATTAAAAGAGACTTTAGGCCCATTAAAGAGGACCTTTCCGTGCCCATAAAAGGGGACTTTTCTTGTGCCCTTTACACATTTAGGGGACTTTTCGTGCCCTCCACATAATATAGGGGACTTTCATTTCTCTACTTAGAACATATACCATCATCAAGTTCACATATAAACAATCAATCACAATTGACTCTCGTTCATTTCTCATAAACCAAACCTTAAAGTCACTATCATGCATTCATACACCATAGACTTGGAATAATATCAAACTATCATAATTTCTAGCCATTCTCACATTCCAGCACCTTGAGGAGTTATTGTTCTGGGTACAACATTTAATTACCATATCAAACGACTATCCCAAGAGCCACGAAAATTCTGTATGACACTTTAATGTGTCTAGGATAACCTGTAAAAATTTCAGGACAAAAAGAGCTCTATAGCTACTTCAGTAAAATATACAAGTCTAGTGGTCAGGGGCCACCAATTCACAGACCAGATCCAGGTTCCCTTAATTTTTAACCCTAGAAATTGATGGAACCAATGCATAAGAAAATTTACAGTGACACTTCAATATGTTATTGACTTCAGGTAAAAATTTCATGAGCTAAATCAAAAATTGCTATAATAATAAATTCGGACAAGTTTGTTACTTCAGTTTCAACAACCAGGACAGCATCAGACACATTTCGGTTCTTGATTTTCTTGAGGCAGAAAACTTTAAAATTAACACCCAAGAAAATTCATGTAGTCAGTTTAATATGTCCACTACAACATATAATTTTTGTAGATCATTTAATTACCCACAAATATACCAGAAAATTCGTGATTAATGACTGCTTCCAGGAAAACTAGGAATCCAGCAGCCTAGTCCCAATTTCCTTTGATAAAAACCCCTTTTAACACCATCCAAACACACCAACAAAATTCACACATCAATATCAACATCATATCAGTCAATACAACTAAAATTTTCGGACATATCTCAACCCAAAATAGATTGGAAAAATTTGACAAGAAAAGGCAGCACAAACCCTACTTGTAGCAACTTAGTGGATCCTTGGCTCCAAGATGATCCAAGCTTGATTCCTTCCACTCCAAAGCTACCAAACCAACTTCAAACCCTCCTTAAATCAGTGAGGGAGTGAGGTATCAAGGTGAGGATT
The DNA here is from genome assembly GCA_030441495.1 of Dalbergia oliveri. Taxonomy (NCBI): domain Eukaryota; kingdom Viridiplantae; phylum Streptophyta; class Magnoliopsida; order Fabales; family Fabaceae; genus Dalbergia; species Dalbergia oliveri. The sequence goes on along the minus strand of JAMLFY010000004.1, from coordinate 39,177,846 downwards.
GATGGAGATTTGAGATTTTAATCGGTTAGATTTGTAGATATTGATGTGTAGAACAAGTTTAATGAAGGAACTTTGAGGTTTCCACAACTCTAGGCTAGGGTTTTTGGGCTTAGAACTCAAAATCAAACCAAGAAGATGAAAATGGTGGCTGGTTCTTCTCTCCTTGAAGGCTGCACGAAATTTGGAGAAGAAAATGATAAGGTTAGGTGGCTTGGAGGAGAAGTTGATGACTTGTGTATTTTGCATTGAATGCTTGAAGATATTTTGTGGTAAAGCAAAATGGATGGCTAAGATTTAATCTTGGATTCCAAGATTAAATCTTGGCCTTCCATACTCTAAAGAGGTGGATATTATCCATTGGTTATGATGGAAATATCTTTCGTTGTTAAAAACGCACACGAAATCTCACGACGGGTAAACATGTACCTTGATTGACCTATATTGCCCAAAAATTAATTTTAAGTATAAAATTATCATTCCCACTTATTTCTAACCTTATTCCCATGTTTTCCTAATTTTGGGCACCTCTGGCCCAAATCTAGGGTTTCAGCTTAGAGAGCAGATAGGGCCGCAAGGTTATTATTCAGGTCGAAAATTTTTTTTTTTTTTTTGACAGGTCATTGGGCCCCTCATCATTTCTAAAATATTAGATTTTTGAAATTAAGATTAATAAAGCTCAAATTAATTTTTAATTAAATTTTAGGGTGTTACATAGGTAGTGGGGACTAGGAGGGCTACTTAGCTGATGTGCCTAATGGGCACTACTCTCCACTTACTTGATTAGTTATGGTATATCCAACTTGTTTATAGACATAGTATGGCTTAGGGTCCTCATCTTACTGACTATTATAGGCTCTTATGTAACCTTTTGATGAGCCACTAGACTAAGGGAGTTATGTAATACCGATTCTTAGTTGGTCTTAATTGTGTGATTAATTAAGATCAATTAATAAACTGATAGTTGATTACCTTAACTAAAGTAGCTTTTCCTGATTAATTTTAGCCTCCTAATAACTTATTAAAATGCATGATTATGTTAATTAATTATTTTAAAGTTTAAGATTAGTGCTTTCTGAAAATTTAAATGTTCTCCCCAAAGCCCAAATTCAAGACCTCACATTAAGATAAAATTTGTTTGAGTGAATGGTATATGGGGCTTACTAATTAGCTATTATTCATAGTGAATAATCCAGTATCCAATTCCATCATTCTATTCTATAGCACCATTGTTACAAAAAAATCAATTATAAAGGAAATGGACATTATCATAAACTATTTCATGTGCATTGGTTTGGTTGCTATTCTTGCTGTTGTTTTATCCATTGAATGGAAATTTTGCTTTATTTTGTTTTTATAGGAGTTCTACTATGCTTTGTGGATGACAAATGTTTATGTGAGCCATTTTCTCTTCACGTGTTTGTGTTGTAGTCTAACCATTAATAAAAGCCATTCTCTCTATATGTGTTTGTTAAAGCCACATCCACTTATAAGTCACAAGAAATGATGATTCCTTTGTGTTTGATTTTTTTTTAAGAAAAGAAAACATCCCTGCTCCTATGATAGTGCGACATTATTATTTTTTTATTGATATCCATGTGTTTGCTTCCCCAAAGAACATATGGCCATCTCATGCATTTACCACTCCCTGTAATAATGGCCAAGATTGCACCCTGCTAAGCCCATGAATTGGCGATGATGGGCAGGATTGTAGGATGGGGCAAATTATTCATGTCCTGTTACTAGTTTCACCTTAAAAAAGAAAAGAATGGCCGCTATCTCACAAAAAAAAACTCTAAGAGAAGTTGAAGCCAAAAAAAAAATCATGGAGCTTGAGAGAGTTAAGGAAGCAAAACAAAGAAAAGAGAAAGAACAACATTGTGCGGTATTTTTCTAACTCTCATCATTTGAACTTTATATCCTTCATCCATTCAAATGTCACAAATCATGCACTCCATACAAACATCAACAGCAAGCTAGTAAGCATCCATACACTAATTCTATTTCACAATCAAAACCATCAGCCAACAAACCCAACAAAGCATAAACCAAGCACACACCATTTTAGTTCAAACACTAACAATCAGCCAGGAAATCAAAGTCCAGAAACAATTATTCTCAACCAAATTGAGTCCAAACAGTCCATATACAAATAATACAAAACAACACAAAACCAAATTGAAAACTCAAAGAGAGGAGAAAGAGGAACCACGCCATCCCTCGCTAGCACCAGCCACCATTATCATCATCACTTGGACTAGAAATCCATCCCTCTCTACCAGTACAACAAAAAATGGCCAAAATCAATTTGTTACCACAATCAAAACCAATAGAGTATGAGTTAAAACTGAACCTGAAAATGTAATGTTAAGAGGAGGAGAAGAAGGGGTCGCGGCTTCCCTTGGCCGATCTGGCCTTTAACGTGATGGCTAGCCACGTCGTACGCCCTTGCTTTGCTATCTCTAGGAGTAACGACATGCCCTTCGCCATGCACACCCTTCCGATGCATGTGCCTACCTTAAGGATGCCTAGCCTCGTCATGCCTTTGGCCACGCGATTTGCCATGGACGAGTAAGTCAGGACCACGCAAATGGCATAGTCGTTTGCGCCAGATGTAACACCCGAGGATGAGGCAGGGAGTGATTGCCGGTGTGAGAAGGCATGGACAAGGAGTGGCTTCTGCCTCCAAGCGGGGTACATGAATGAACCGATTACACACCTGAATGAGAGGGATCCTGAGTCTGTATAGGTATAAGACTATATAGTTAAGGAAGGCTTATATGAATTGATTGGTACTACCTATACCACAAAGATGCATCTTTCTTTGGTAGCCCATCACTAAAGAACTCCAAGTAAACGTGCTTGACTTGGGGTAATTTTGGGATGGGTGACCTCCTGAAAATTTCCAGGAAGCGTGTGAGTGAGGACAAAGTGCGTTGAAAAACCGTGTTGGTCTATGGGGACAGTCGTCAATCCATAAAGCGGCCAGGGATGTTACACCCGGTTCGTTCCGCCGTCTCTCTCGGGGATCGGCCCTCCCTTGGCCACCCCTCACTCACACCTCCCCCGGGTAGAACCCAAGCTCAGCCAAGCCACCAGGGCGGCATGGGCCCGCGCTCACAACCCTCCATCGCGAAGCGTTGCTTTGTCTCCGCCTCTCTGCCGCGTTTGTGCCACCGCAAGCATGACCCGCGCGCGTGTCAGCCCCACCCCACCTCCTCGCGATTCCCTTGCCCCTCTTCTCGGCCTCACTGCTGTTCCCCTTTCCCTTGTGTTAGTGAGTGTGTGCTATTGTATGTGAGAGAACAAGATCTCAGTGTGTGTGTGACTGTGCTAAACTCTGTGTGTGTATGATACGAGAATGAGAGAGTTTTATTTTGAGTTTTTTTTCGTGCGCTTGGGATAATGGGTTAGGGATATTGGGCTTGGGTTTATTGATCAGATTCATATTTTTTGGGAAGTGTGGGCTTAAGTTTAGTTGAAAATTTTTAAGCATTATTCCCTGCTTGTAATGGGGGTTTTTAGTTTCATTGATTAGAACTTAGTTTGATAGAGATTTAAACTTTCGAATTAAGTTTTCACATTAAGCATTCGTTAATAATAATAATAATAATAATAATAATAATAATGATAATAACATTAATAAAAATAAAGTCCCTAACATCTATACTTAACTTTTAAAATGAGCAATATTCCTTATGTTGTCTAGGTTCATTTGATCATGATTACATTCTATTTCCTTTTTATTGTATTGGGAACATTGTGTCTTCAAACTGAAATTTCATTTTATTTGGATTGTTTTGTACTATTTTTTTCTTCTCTAGAAATTCTTTTTGGGCCTCTATTTAATTTTGTTTGGGCTTTATTTGGACTATTTAGTTTATGTTGGCCGGTGTATATACTATAGTTGGAGTTTTGGCTATTGTGATCCTTTTCTTGAAATTTGTAGCAATCGCTTTAAGTCAATTGAGTGAAATTAAATAAATTGGTTTAAGAGGGTGGCATGAAAATTTATTTGATGCTTGGTAAATTTTATGTTCTAAAATAATTTAGCTGCGAAGGGTTGATATTCTCAATTTCTGTGAAATCATAATAATAATAGATAAATAAATAAAACAAAAAAGATAAAGATAATTGAATGATTTGCTTATTTTCTTTTAATTCATTAGGTTCAATACCACTTTTAACAATTTTCATCACCTCTCAATTTGTTCTGTACTTATTTAAACCTTTGATTTATCTTGCATTGTTATGTATTTTTTATAATTGCACCATTATGCTATGTTGACATATTTTAATGATAGCATTCTTTGAAGAATATACTGTCAAGTATAGTTGTTTTATTATTTTAGCATATACACATATTTACATGCATATGCACATATTTCGCACTAAGTGTTATATATGATAAGGTCATACTAAGGGTTGTTTGTTATGATTAAAGGTGCATGATCAAATATTATATACATTGTTTTGTCTATAATTATGACATTGTAAATCTACGTATATTCTACAATGCTAATACAATTATCTTTTCATTAACGCTTAATGCTTTTGGAATCAACCAATCAATAAATATTTTATAGAGAACAACGTGGCTTTGAGTTTCTCATTGCATCAGGGGATACGTCGGCATAGCTAATAGCTATCAAGTCAAAATTAATTTTCCTTAAAATTTTATTCTTCTTTTTCTTACTATTATTATTATTCGACTTTTTCCTTAAATCTTAATTTTGTGCATAAAATGTTAATTCATAAGTTATGATGATGGCTATGATTATATGTTCATATATTGCATTTCTTAATAATATGCTGAGATTAACAGGTGATATAAGATACATGAAAATGATCCTCTAGACTCCAGGAATTAATGGTTATGAGAGATAATCTAATAAGGGACTCCTTTAGACTCCATGAATTAATGGTTATGAAAGGTGATCCCATGCCCTACCCCACCCTCTGAGTCAGGAATTAGCTTATTGAGACGATAAGTATAGACTAGTGACGACTAGTTAGGTATGAGCTCATAACATAGAACTCTCAAGAGAAAAGAATAGTAAGGTGGCCCTTAAGAACAAGAAAGTTAAGTCACCTAAGATTATTTAAGAGGAAAGATCAAGTTATAATAGATTGTGCTCTTTATGCCATATTGATTTATTATGATATGTGTTCACATGGCATTCACATGCATTTATGATGAGATATTGATGTACTCATAGTATTAAGAATCATGGTAAAAGATATGGACCTCGGCTAATGGTTTTTTTTAACTTAACAAATGAATCTTATTATGTCCCTTATTTTCATAATAAAACCCAAGGTTCTTGAAGACGAAAATGATGACACATGATTGGAGGCAAGAGTCCTTTGTGATTGTTCAGATTTCTTATTCTTTCTTTCTTTTCATTTTGTCTTTAGAGGGTGATGACCACATTCGTTGTAACGCCATTTTTCCGTGTACAAATGATCGAAATGCCCCTGAGGTCATTTTACCGGAAAATGAGGTAGCCGGTCCCGGCCATCCTCGAGGGATGTTTTTGTGATGATAGGGGATTGTGTATGTTATGTATGGTAATAGAGTAGAAGAATCTCATAAATTGAGTTCAACGCGAAATTACCAAAATGCCAATGTGGCGTTTAACCTCGTTTTAGTGGGTTGAACCCGGACTTCACCAAAAGGTTTTAAATGATGTTTTTAAGTAATGTTTTATGTCGGGATAAGCCGGGTGGCCCCGGCAGTTTTAGTAAAAAATTACCATTTTACCCCTAGCTAAGTGCATTATGGCCCGAATGACACGATTAGCGAAACCTAAGCAATATTAGGCTCTAATTAAAGATTAGTAAATTCTAATTACTAATCTAGAGTCAAAATAATTAATCAAGGTTGATTAGAACCTAAGATTGCTTAGAGAAGCTCAAAATCCTATTCTTGAATTTAAGACATTATGTCACATTTTCATGAATAGTGTTTTCTCTCTAATTCCTTAAATCATGGAATTGTGTCTATGATTTGATTTGACTAAAGTATGGTTTTAATTCTCTAATTTAGTATGACCACTCCTTAATCAAGTCTTGAACCACCTTAATTAGCCATTTTATCACCTAAACACTTGCTCACAAATGCCTAATCAAAAGCTTAATCAAAGAAACACCTAAACACATCCTTAAACCACAATTACATGAGCAAATCATCCTTTTCCCCCTTGGCTGAAATGTTGGCTGAATTCATGCTCTCCATTTGTGCCACATGTTGATTTTGTTGCACTCCAAGCCCATACCTTAGGCCATGCCTTGCCCATACTTTCCACCATACCTCACCATGCCTCCATAAAGCAATTTCTCTCACCTCATGGAACATGAGGCCAAGCCTTCCTCCCAAATCAGCCACAAGGTCTCATTCCCTTTATAAATACCATGCTTGGATGAGCTTGGTTGCATTTTGTTCATTTGCCAAGATTAGCTTCAAAGAGTAATCTTGAGTTCTTTCTTTTTCTCTCAAGACGCAAGAGTTCCTTTCCTTTTTCACCTCTTCAAGCTCACAAGGAAAACACCTCATCTTCTTTGCCTCCTTGCCTTGGCCGAAAATCATCAAGCATTAAGGAAGGAGTTGTTCTTCTCAACTTGCTTCAAGAACCAAGCTTTCCTCTTCACCACTAGGTAGGGAGTTTTCTTTCAAGTTCTTTCTTTTCCTTACATGTTCGGCCTTCAAGGCCATTGATGATGTTTCATGATAGCTTGATGATGAGAGTTTTAGATGATGACTTTGAGTTCATCACAATGAAACCTCTAAAGCTTGAAAACTTGGTCTTGGACCATAAATGATTTCAGTTTCCTTTCCTTTCCTTGTTCAAGTTTTCAGTTCTTGTTTCCTTTTCCCCTTAATGGTTCCGGTTTCCATTTCCTTTTGTTTTAAAAATTTTGATATAAATGTTAAGTAGATCACTAAAAGATGTTTGAAGAACTTAATCACATGTTTTCAAAAAGCTCTAAGCTTACCCTTGCCAACCTTAAAGTTAGTCAGCCGTTCTAGAATCCGCGCTAGATTGAAGCCTATGAGCAATAAAATAAAGAATATGAAGTAGGTTCCTTTATGTTTGTTTTTTTATGAGTGTTGAGATTTATTTCTTAGTTATGTTAAAATGTTGGTTTTAAATTGTGGAAATATGATAATGATTTCAAAGAGTTTTTAGAAAGGTGTGATAAAGTGTTTTTGGAAAGGAAGGATACTTGAAAATGTGTTAGAAAGTTTAGTTTTTCGAAAAAAGGATTATGGTAATCGATTCCTGGGATATGTAATCGATTACCAGAAGCAATTTATGAGATTCTGGGTTCTAGTAATCGATTACCAAGAGGTATAATCGATTACCAAGGGTGTTCTCCATACAGAACCAGTTCAGACTCATGTAATCGATTACCAGTTCATGTAATCGATTACCATGATGTTCTTATTTTCCAAACAATTTTGTCTCTGGTAATCGATTACCAGCACCTGTAATCGATTACCAGGACCAAAATGTGCCAAAAATGAGTGTTTTGATTTTAATGGGATGAACCTATGATATGGATGCTTATGTGATGTTGCCTTGTTACATGATTACTTAATGGGAATGTACATGATATGATGAAATGATATTATGATGAGAATACCTATGTGTATTGAAGTCTTACTTGATTATTTACTTGAAATGTATATGACGTGATGAATGTTACTTGAAATGTTATAACGTTGCATATGAGAAAAGTATATAATATGTTTTAAGATGATTCCATGCTCATGTTGCATAAATGATAAGTTATATGATGTATTATGATTGTACGCTCATGTTGCATCCATACAAAATATGTTAATGAGGAAATGATCCCATTATGACTTCCGAGTTAAGGGTTGTAGGTGATCCAAGAAAAGAGATATGTTAATGTAAAGGTTATATGCCGAGACGCATTTCTCCTGCTAGTGAGGAGAAAGTAAACCCGTGGGGGTATGGACGTTGAGCCATGAAGCGGACAAAGTCACTGGTCTTAACCAGTTGATGTGTTCCCAAGAAAGAAAAGAGATATGTTAATGAGGAAATGATCCCATTATGACTTCCCAAGTTAAAGGTTGTACGGGTGATCCAAGAAAGAGATATGATTCCCCCTCTATTTTCCCGTATAAATCTAGCGACGGCTAGTTAGGATGAGCTCATTCCTAGGCGATAGGTGATTAGGAGTTTTGGTGGCTATGATAAATCGGACGGCATGTTGGATGGATTTTGGTGGCTATGACGAGGGTGGAAAATGAGAAAAATGATAAAGTGAAAAGTTATGAAAGGAACTCACAAGTTCAATTATGATAAAGTAAAAGATGCACATGCATATGTTTCGTTGAAGTCTCATTGATGCTTTGATTAAGTAATATGTGTTATCTATGTGTATTCTCATGCTCAAGTATTGCCATGCATACATAGAATATATGTTGCATTCATGTCATTAAGAACCATGTTAAAAGACACCCACTTTGGATAAAAAGAACTTGAGAAATGTAAAATTGAATCTTATGCATGCACACCCTTTCATAATAAGACCGAAGTGGCTGGCGACGACGATGACACTTGTGTTAGAGTTGGAAGCCTAATGAGAATCTTATATAGATTTCTCATCCCTTTTCCTTTCTTCCGTGTCGTCTCCGAGGCGAGTGATGCGGATGTTCGTGATCCTTTGTGAGGCGCAAGTTTAGGAACCACGCTACCCAGGATCAAGGTCAAGCGGAAGCGCGAAGATTAGTCTAGTAAAGTTATAGTAATGTCTAGGGTTGGGTTTGTGTACGTTCATCTTTTGTTATGTTTAGTATCTTGAGATGTCCTCATGTTCGAAGGGCATCGTCGTTATGATGTGACTATGATATGTTAATATAAATTATGTTGTGACTATTCCATGACTTGTTTCTCTATGCTATGATAATGTGTATATGTTGGCTATATCATGTGTGTATTAATCGTTCTGTATGCGCACGTGCGGCTTGCATTTTAAATCTTAAATTCAAAAAGAAAAATTTAGTCATATTTTATTACCCGTATTTTAAATAAAGATAAGTCAAGTTCTGAAACGAAGACGTAACGCTAATAATTAGCCGAATGCGACTTGAGCGTATTAGGTGAAAGTTAGGGTGTTACATCGTGATTTACCTTGAGGCTCCCACCTAGAAGATGCATTTCGATCATACTAACCAGTCTTATCATTTTGTGGGTTGATGTGCTGCCCCTTCGTTTTCTTAGACTATCCTTTCGTACACCCAGTTACTAGCTTTTGGTTCTCCATCACTACCCCTTTTCCTGATGATTTTGTGTTCGAGCGTGCCCATTCGCGTCCGAGCAGCCTCCACATGGCCACGCTCGGCATTTGCCATCTGCGATTTCCGGTTTACACACCCCGATCTACTACACTAGAGTTGAATCCATCAGAAGAATCTCCTTCCAGAATCTTCAGGCGGTTCCACCCCTCCGTTCCTAGAGATGTGGGAGGTGGAGGAGATGGAGAAGCCATGGTGACGCAACCTATGAGGGGAGTCCAGGACATCCGCGGAGGAGCCAGCCATCCATGCCAGGGAGCTTGTGTTCATCCTGAGGTCTCTCGCTACCCCCTACCTTCCTCCCTCTCGTGAGCATCATCAGGAGGATGGTCTTAGTGATTGTATATCCTGTTGATGTTTCATGTGATGACTGTAATTGGCCTAATCCTGCTAATGGGCATATTGTTGTCTTAGTGGTTTGTTTTGGTGTGAGTCATGGAACGGTTAATATCTGTGCTACTTATATGTACATATATGATGGTGTGATTATGTATTGCCTATGAAGAGTTTTATTTTCCCTTTTGTTATACTAGGTGAGAGACGGGTCTTAGCTATACGCGCGGCTCACGTATTGTCTTTAAAAGTTCCAAAAAAAAATTTTTTGCGCATATTTACTAAAGCATTTCCAAGTTAAAGGATAAGAACTGAAACAAAAGAGTAATAACTAATAATTAACTTGAACAAATCCTAGGCGTGTTGGTTAAATATTAGGGTGTTACAATTTTGGTATAGGAGTTTCATTTTCATGAAGCCTGAGATTGGACTGATTATGCTTCTTAGGCATGATGCGATAGTTATGTCATGTGTAGTGCTTTATTTTAAGATAAGCTATAGGATAGAGTGCATGACTTCCTGTATGTATGTGTGTCACGGTAACTAGCTCACTCAACATGAAGTATTGGGCCTGATCACCTCAATGTTTTGTTGTTTTGTGTGCTCAGGGGCGATGGTACGACCACGAATAGGACCTAGAAGGAAGTGGAAGGGCAATAAACCAAAGCCCTCAAAGACGGGCAAGTGTAACGACCCAATTTTCCTGTAATTTTTACGTCATTAAGAATTACCAAATTACCGTAGGTAAATATTATATAAAATTTGAGACCAAACAATCCTTCATAAAGGAATATAATTAGAAGAGAAGTTAGGAGCAATTCGTGCAAGTATTGCAAACCCCAATTTTCTACGTGTAAAATGACCAAAATGCCCCTGAGGTTATTTTCTCAGAAAATGAGGATCGTGGGCCCCACCCATCCTCAAGGGGATGTTTTGATGTTAATAAGGAATTGTTTGTGTTATGTGTGTTAATAGAGGAGAAGAATCCTAATTTTGAGCGTCGTGCGAAATGACCAAAACGCCCTTACGCGTTTTACTTCAAATTGCGTGCGACTAAGCCCGAACCTCACTAAAATGTGTTAAAAGGTGTTTTTAAGCCATGATTAACCATTGATTAAGCTCGGGTGGTCGGGCAATTTTTAAGTAAAATGACGTTTTGCCCTCTCTTGTAAGTTTTACAAATTTTGAGATTTTTGATTCGTTTCAAAACCTAAGCAATATTAGGCTCAAATTAAAGCTATTAAATTCTAATTTTTAATCTAGAGTCAAAATTATTTATTTAAATTGATTAGAACCTAAAATTGTTTTAAAACACTCAAATTGCTTACTAATTCACCTAAGCCCTTAACCGTAAATTCTCTAAATTGCATGAATACCTTGCCTACACCTAAATAATACATGGAACACACAAAACCCTCTTCCATGAGGCTGTAATGCACGAAATAATGCAGCCATAATACACCAAAAAATTGCACTAAAACATAATGCCAAAAATCACCATAAAACAAGGAACTTTGAAACATGATTCCATGTTTTAAGCCACCAAACAAGATGTTTTTTCCTTGTCTCCTCCTCAAATTGAATCAGATTTTCCTTCTCCTCTTGTCCATTTATGAGCTTGAATTCTTCTATAAATAGGCATGCTTAGAAGTCATTAGAGACTTGCTCAAAAATTTCACAACTTCAAGTTTTTCCTAAGCTCAAAAACTTTCTTTCTTTCTTCCTCCTTGGCTGAAATTCTTTCTTCAACCTTTCAAGAATATTTTCTTTCATTTCACTCCAAGAAACCAAGTTCTCTTCCTTTCCTTCAAATTAGATTAGGTAGGGAGTTGTTTTTAAGTTTATTTCTATATTTTGCTAAGTGTTGTTCTTGGTTCAAAATGATGATTTCATGGATTTTCTCTAGTTTTTCCATTTGGTTTTCTTCTTCCTTTTTCTTTAACCAATTCGGCCATATGGCCTAGGTGGGACTAAGATGATGGCTTGATGATGAGGGCCTTGAAGGTGGGTTGTGAATCCATCACAAGTTAGGCCTCTAAAGCTTGAAAGTTCCACTTGATGCAAAACTTTAAAGAATGATGTTTTTATGATGATTTTATGATCTTGAGTTTAGAATTTGAAAGATGTATTTCTCACTTTGTCTTGTTAAGATATATATATTGAATTTGTATTTCTAAAGTCTTGAAGGAGCTCTAGTAAAGAAATCAAATGAACTTGCATCCATGTTTAAGTTTATGCCTTGCATAATCATGTTTACTTTCTATGTCATCACTAAAATTTCAAGAATGAATAAATGGACTTGCATATCATGTTTAAATTTCCAAGTTTGCATTTCATGTTTATATTTCATGTTGTCACTTAATCTCTAAAGATAATAAAGAAGTTGCATCTCATATTTATTTTATGTTCTCACTTTATTTTATAATGGCTAAAAGAATCAACGCATGACATGTTTATTTTTATGTCATCACCTAAAGATCCTAGAGCTCAAAGACTTACCCAAGTATCACAAGCAAAGAAATAAGATTATTGGAGTTATTCTTTAAGAAGTCTTGAGATTGGAGCTTAAAAAGATGTAATAATAATTCTCTTCTCCTTTCAGGTCCATGCGGA
>JAMLFY010000004.1:39053075-39165075 GCA_030441495.1 Dalbergia oliveri | reverse complement strand
TGCTACGTGAAAGAATGTGGGATTGCAGTAGTTGCTATGTTTATCTTATTGTAATTAGTTGACGTTATATGTATGTAAACATAATAGGGGATATATCTATATTAAAGTTCATAGAAGAGCTTCCTTTTTGTACTCGAACTTGAAATCAATAAATGTTTTGTTTCCTTGTTATATATATATATATATATATATATATAGAACCAAATTACTACCCAATTCGATTAATCTTGCTATAGATAATTAAGAAAGATCCGCTAATTTATGAGTAACAACTCTTAAATATAATGTCATGACTTAGGGATGATATTGTACTTGGGAGGATGTTACATCTTTCTTTCGGTAGCCCATCACGAAGGAACTCCAAGTTAAACGTACTTGACTTGGGATAATTTTGGGATGGGTGACCTCCTGGGAAGTTTTCCTAGGAAGTGTGTGAGTGAGGACAAAGCACGCTGAAAAGACCCATGTTGGTTTGTGAGGACAATCATCAATCCATAAAGCGGAGGAGATGTTACAAATAATGTAACATCCTCCCAAGTACAACATCATCCCTAAGTCATGACATTATATTTAAGAGTTGATACTCATAAGCAGACCTTTCTTAATTATCTATAGCAAGATTAATCGAATTGGGTAGTAACTAACTCGTGGTATTGATATATATATATATATATATATATATATATATATATATAACAAGGAAACAAAACATTTATTGATTTCAAGTTAAAGTACAAAAAGGAAGCTCTTCTATGAGCTTTAATATAGATATATCCCTCATTTACATACATATAACGTCAACTAATTACAATACGATAAATAACAACTCCTACATTCTTTCATTAGCAGTGCATCATACTCTGATCAACCTGAGGTGACACAGGAACACAAAAACACATAGGGAAGAAAATTATACAATTCTTAGTAGGGCAACTCCAATTACACAATCATAATGTCATCGTCATCGCCATCGCCCCAGCCACTTTTTTATTAGGAAAATGTGATCATGCAACATATATGAAAGATTCATTTTAAAGTTCAAAAACTATTTTTCCAAAGTGGATTCCTTTTATCCTTCACTCACTTAATGCACATATATCATAATGTCCAATTAATAGTAATTGATCTAGACAATTCAAAGTAACCTAAGTATGCATATAATACATGCAAGTGAACTTATCTCATCCTCTCTATTTGCCCTCGACAAGTTGAAAGGATCTCATTCCTTTCTATTCGCCCAATTTGAAAGGATCCCATCCTTCTCTGTTGCCTATTTGCCTTCACAAGTCAAGATCTTATCTCTCCCTATTTGCCTTGACAAATCGAAAGGATCTTATGTTTCATTATTTGCCCTTGACAAGTCAAAGAGGATCTCATGTTTCTTTATTTTTCCTTGACAAGTCAAAGAGGATCCCATGTTTTTGGTGGCTATAGAACTTAATTCAATATATCATTCACTTTTCTTTTTCCAAATGCATGCATAAGCCATATGTAGGCATTCATTCACAATACAATTTCAATCAAGCCTTATAAACCACTTTTCAATTCCTCTAGCATGCATTTATATATCACAAGTCAAATGACCAAATAGTTAAAATTAAGTATTCATGTCATACTAGGAACCATTATTTCATCAATTCACAACATCAATTTATTTTCAGCACAATGGCAGATTTTACATATTAATAGCACAATTTATTTGCACATAAAAATTAATTCAGAGCCTATAAAAATTCCCAAGGACACTTCAATGTGTCCACAAGGTTCCATAAAAATTTTAGAGTAAAAAGAGTTCTCTAACTATGTTCAAAAAATTAGACAAATTCTGGTCAAAGACCACTTTGTAATGCCCCAATTTTTACCTGTAATCTTTCCTGTCATTAGAAATTACCAAATTACCGTAGGTAAATATTATACCAAACAATTCTCAATAAAGGAATATAACGTTAGAAGAGAAGTTAGGAGCAATTCGTACAAGCATTGCAAACCCCGATTTACTGTATGTGTAAAATGACCAAAATGCCCTGAGGTTATTTTACTAGAAAATGAGATCGTGGGCCCCACCCGTCCTCAAGGGGATGTTTTGAGGATAATAAAGGATTGCTTGTGTTATGTGTGTTAATAGAGAGAATCTCAATTTTGAGTTCAACGCGCGAAATGACCAAAACGCGCTCCTTTAACTCCGATTTTTGCGCTTGAACCTCACTAAAATATTTTAAAAGGTGTTTTTAAGTTATGAATGACCCTTGGTTAATTCCGGATGGTCCTGGCAGTTTTGGGTTAAATTTTTTGCCCTCTCTTTGTGCAGTTTTGCAAATTTTGAGATTTTCGATTTGTCTAACGAAACCTAAACAATATTAGGCTCAAATTAAAGCTTATTAAATTCTAATTACTACTCTAGAGTCAAAATTATTTATTTAGATTGATTAGAACCTAAAATTGCTTAAAACACCCAAATTGCTTAGTAATTCACTTAAACCCTTAACCTAAATTCTCTAAATTACATGAATACCTTGCCTACACCTAAATAATACATGGAACACACAAAATCCTCTTCCACAAGGCTGTAATGGCCGAAATTATTGAGTAATAAGTCAGAAAATTATTACACAAAAATCCAAAGAATGAAAACAAAGAATCATGAAAACATGGAAACATGATTCCATGTTTTAAGCCACCAAACAAAATGATTTTTCTTCCTTATTTTTTTCTCTAATTTTTGGTCAGATTTCCTTCCTTCCTTTGTCCATTTATGAGCTACAAAATCTCTATAAATAGGCATGCTTGAAGATAGTTTAGATGCTTAGTTCATAACTTACACAAATTCTAGTCTTAGGAGCACCAAAAGTTTTCTTTCTTTCTTTCTCTTGGCCAATTCTCCCTTCATCTTTTCAAGGATATTTTGCTTCATTTCACTCAAGGAAACTAAGTTCTCTTCCTTTCTTTCAAATCAAATTAGGTAGGGAGGTGTTTCTAAGTTCATTTTATGCTAAGACAAGTTATGTTTCTAGCTCAAAATGATGTTTTCATGAGCTTTCTTTTAGTTTTCATTTTCAGTTTCTTCTTCCTTTCTTTTTAAAGTATTTCGGCCATATGGCCTAGCTTATGATGAGACCATGGTTTGATGATGAGATTCTTGAGTGTTGGTTGCAAAGCTTTCACAAGTTAGATCTCTAAAACTTGAAGGTTTCACTAGTTTCCAAAGCTTCTAAAATTTCAGTTTTTCTTTCCTTATTTTCCTTTCATGGTTTCAGCCAAATGGCCTAGGAAGGAATGAAATGATGGCTTGATGATGAGGACCTTGAATATGGGTTGTAAATCCATCACAAGTTAGGCCTCTAAAGCTTGAACATTCCATTTAATGCAAAACTTTAAAGAATAATGTTTTTATCTTGAGGTTTGAATATGAAATATGTATTTTTTTACTTTGTCTTGCTAAGATACATATATTGGGTTGAAATCATAATTTTCTTAAAGTCTTGAAGGAGCTCTAGTAAAGAGATCAAGTGAACTTGCATCCATGTTTAAGTTTATGTCTTGCAAGCCATATTTATTTTATGTCATAACTAAATTCTCAAGAATAAATAAATGAACTTGCATATCTCATGTTTAAATTTCAAGCTTGCATTTCATGTTTAAATTTCAAGTTGTCACTTAATCTCTAAAGATAATAAAGAAGTTGCATCTCATGTTTATTTTATGCTCTCACTTTATTTTATAATGGCTAAAAGAATCAATGCATGGCATGTTTATTTTATGTCATCACCTAAAAATCCTAGAGCTCAAAGACTTGCCTATGAATCATAAGCGAAGAAATGAGATAATTGGAGTTAAAGAATTTATTCTTTAAGAAGTCTTGAGAATTGGAGCTTAAAAAATGTAATTCTCTTCTCCCTCACCTATTCCTATGCGGACTACCGCCTTCTTGCTTAAGATTCTCTTCTCCCTCTACCTGGTCCTATGCTACCGTCGTTCAGTTTCTTGCATCATGTTTATATTACAAGTTCTTGCATCATGTTTATATTACAAGTTCTTGCATCATGTTTAATTTTCAAGTCATCACCTTAAATCTTAAAGATAAAGAAATGGAATTGCATATCATGTTTATAATTCCAAGCTATCACCTTATAAAGATAAGATTAAAATAAGGTTGCATAGCATGGTAATAATTCTAAGATGTCACCTAAATCTCTAAAGCTCAAGACTTGCTCCTTTTATCTTAAGTGAAAGATTTAACTATGAACATTCTTTCAAGTTATAAATCGGTCCCATGGTTAAGTTAGGCCTAAAGTCCTATGACTTCTTTCAAGTTTAACAAAAATAATTAGTTCTAAAAGAGTTTTAAAACTTTGTAAGAATTTTATGGGAAGCTAGTAATTTTATGTGTACTTAAAATGTGATTTGATGCTTATCAAGAATTTGGTGTCATTGATTGATTCCCTGGTTTGTATGTTATAGTTGCTGTTGCAAACAATGAAAACTTATGCATGAAATAAGGACATATTTTGTTCCTGGAAGAAGTGTATTCCTTAAGAGTGCAATTTGGAAAGATTCTGGCTAAGGAAAGATTTGGTATTTAAGCGTGTCCATTGTGACCCACCTCTCTTCCTGGGAATCTCCATGCATGATTATAGTTGATATATATTATTCTAGAATAAGACTTGTAAATTAGAAAATGTTAGAATTATTATGAATTGCGAGTTGTAACATGCAAAGACTTATTGGTGACTTAAAATTTATAAGAAAATGATCCTGGACCCATCAAACTATAGGTGGTGAAAAGGTGATTCTAGCCCCCTAACTTGTTCTCTCAAAAGGGTAGAGTTAGGACTTTAACTTATCAAAAAGGATAAGTATATGCTAGTGACGACTAGTAAGGTATGAGCTCATAACCTAGATTACTCCCAAAAGGGTGGAGTATAGGGTGGCCCAAGGAAAATAATGAGGATGATAAGATTTTAAAGTCACCTAAGGTACTAAAAAATAAATTATGTGCACCATGTCCATGTGTAGCTATTATGATATTCTTCCGCATAACATACATGAGTTGATGATGAGAAATATGATGTTCTTCTATGCATGTTATATTAATGATGATGATGAGGAATATGATGTAATGATAAAAGAAAAGTTCATTATAAATATGACATGTTAAGATTATGATGCATTATAAGACGCATAATTAAAATTGGCCGAATCTCGGTAAAAGTATTTTTAACTTAAAATTTAATCTTCGTATGTTCACTATTTTATAATAACCCAGATTCCTGGAGACTTGATGATGACACCGTAGAAGGAGATACCTCCTGAGAATTCTTTAGTAAGATTCTCACTCCCTTTCCTTTATTTCCGTCATTGTCTTCAGATTCAGACGACATTCGTCTCGTCGTACACCTACTTGGGAATTCCACTATGATCCGGTGCATCATTCGTATCACTTTGAAGGAAGGTGCTCGGTTCGTGTTTTTATTTATGTAGGTCGTCCTTTTGCACATCCTGCCCTAGTTATCGTTTTCTCCTACTTCTCCCTATGGCGATGAAATGGTTTGAACACGCACGTCCACTTGATGAAAGAATGTTACGTTCTTATCCGCCTCATATCCTGTCCATGGTTTTCTAGAGTATAATCCTCGAACGAGAATTCTGAAACTGATCCTTCAGAGGACCCTCCTCTCATGCTTATTCTGAGAGCTCTCTCCTACTCTCCCACGTGTAAGAGAGGGTAGTGAGGAAACGGTTGTAAGCTGAGATTAGCAAGAAGATCGTCCATGCGACCCAGCCTGGTGCATCTCGTGTGCCCTCTTCTGAGGAAGCTCGTAATGGATTGGGTTTCTTCCCGTTTCCAAGACGGTGGCCCTAGAGTTCTTAAGTAGTCTTAAGAATGTTATACATCCAAGTTTAGAGTAGCCTTTCAGCTTTTAAGGTTATCTAGTTTAGGGGCATGAATTTCCTTATAAATAGTTTCCTATGGTGTGAATATGTAAGATATGATATATGAACTTAACTCACCTTTTGAGTGAGGTTATTGTATATATGTTGTGATGTGCATTATGGATGTTATGTGATGGAGCCAATATGATATATTTAGATTATTAAATGTCTTATTTTACTACCGCTTAATCGTTTATGTTATGTGCGGCTCACGATTTCAATTATGTAAAAAAAAAAAAAAATGGCTCGTAATTTCACTAGTCATTAATCCAATTCAACCTAGGTGTATTTGGTTAATTACTAGAGTGTTACATGTAACGCCCCAACTTTCCTGTCATTTGGAAATTATTGATTACCTAGTTAATTCTTATATAAATTTGACACCTAACAATCCTCAATAGAGGAATATAACATTAGAAAAGAAGTTATGAGTGATTCCTGCAAGGCAAGCCCAATTTCTATACGTGTAAAATGACCAAAATGCCCTGAGGTTATTTTACTCAGAATGAGGATCGTGGGCCCGGCCATCCTCAAGGGGATGTTCTGAGGATAATAGAGGATTGTTTGTGTTATGTGTGTTAATAGGAGAAGAATCTCAATTTTGAGTTTCGACGCGGAATGACCAAAACGCCCTTGTTGTTTTGAACTTCGATTTGCGTGCCGACTAGCCGAACCTCACTAAAATGTTTTAAAAGGTGTTTTTAAGCTATGATTGGCCATTGGTTAAGTTCGAATAGCCAGGAATTTTTAGCGAATAACCATTTTGCCCCTCTTTGTAGTTTTGCAATTTTTGAGATTTTCGATTCGTCTAATGAAACCTAAGCAATATTAGGCTCAAATTAAAGCTTATTAAATTCTAATCACTAATCTAGAGTCAAAATTATTTATTTAGATTGATTAGAACCTAAAATTGCTTAAAACACCCAAATTGCTTAGTAATTCACTTAAGCCCTTAACCGTAAATTCTCTAAATTGCATGAATACCTTGCCTACACCTAAATAATACATGGAACACACAAAATCCTCTTCCACAAGGCTGTAATGGCCAAAATTATTGAGTAATAAGTCAGAAAATTATTACACAAAAATCCAAAGAATGAAAACAAAGAATCATGAAAACATGGAAACATGATTCCATGTTTTAAGCCACCAAACAAAATGATTTTTCTTCCTTATTTTTTTCCTCTAATTTTTGGTCAGATTTCCTTCCTTCCTTTGTCCATTTATGAGCTGCAAAATCTCTATAAATAGGCATGCTTGAAGATAGTTTAGATGCTTAGTTTATAACTTACACAAATTCTAGTCTTAGGAGCACCAAAAGCTTTCTTTCTTTTCTTTCTCTTGGCCGAATTCTCCCTTCAGCTTTTCAAGGATATTTTGCTTCATTTCACTCAAGGAAACCAAGTTCTCTTCCTTTCTTTCAAATCAAATTAGGTAGGGAGGTGTTTCTAAGTTCATTTTATGCTAAGACAAGTTATGTTTCTAGCTCAAAAATGATGTTTTCATGAGCTTTCTTTTAAGTTTTCATTTTCAGTTTCTTCTTCCTTTCTTTTTAAAGTATTCCGGCCATATGGCCTAGCTTATGATGAGACCATGGTTTGATGATGAGATTCTTGAGTGTTGGTTGCAAAGCTTTCACAAGTTAGATCTCTAAAACTTGAAGGTTTCACTAGTTTCCAAAGCTTCTAAAATTTCAGTTTTCTTTCCTTATTTTCCTTTCATGGTTTCAGCCAAATGGCCTAGGAAGGAATGAAATGATGGCTTGATGATGAGGACCTTGAATATGGGTTGTAAATCCATCACAAGTTAGGCCTCTAAAGCTTGAACATTCCATTTAATGCAAAACTTTAAAGAATAATGTTTTTATCTTGAGGTTTGAATATGAAATATGTATTTTTACTTTGTCTTGCTAAGATACATATATTGGGTTGAAATCATAATTCTCTTAAAGTCTTGAAGGAGCTCTAGTAAAGAGATCAAGTGAACTTGCATCCACGTTTAAGTTTATGCCTTGCAGCCATATTTATTTTATGTCATAACTAAATTCTCAAGAATAAATAAATGAACTTGCATATCTCATGTTTAAATTTCAAGCTTGCATTTCATGTTTAAATTTCAAGTTGTCACTTAATCTCTAAAGATAATAAAGAAGTTGCATCTCATGTTTATTTTATGCTCTCACTTTATTTTATAATGGCTAAAAGAATCAATGCATGGCATGTTTATTTTATGTCATCACCTAAAAATCCTAGAGCTCAAAGACTTGCCTATGAATCATAAGCGAAGAAATGAGATAATTGGAGTTAAAGAATTTATTCTTTAAGAAGTCTTGAGAATTGGAGCTTAAAAAAAAATGTAATTCTCATCTCCCTCACGTCCTATGCGGACTGCTCCTTGCTTAAGATTTTCTTCTCCCTCTACCTTCCCTATGCGGTTCCGCCTCCAATTTCTTGCATCATGTTTATATTACAAGTTCTTGCATCATGTTTAATTTTCAAGTTATCACCTTAAATCTTAAAGATAAAGAAATGGAATTGCATATCATGTTTATAATTCCAAGCTATCACCTTATAAAGATAAGATTAAAATAAGGTTGCATAGCATGGTAATAATTCTAAGATGTCACCTAAATCTCTAAAGCTCAAGACTTGCTCCTTTTATCTTAAGTGAAAGATTTAATTATGAACATTCTTTCAAGTTATAAATCGGTCCCATGGTTAAGTTAGGCCTAAAGTCCTATGACTTCTTTCAAGTTTAACAAAAAGAATTAGTTCTAAAAGAGTTTTAAAACTTTGTAAGAATTTTATGGGAAGCTAGTAATTTATGTGTACTTAAAATGTGATTTGATGCTTATTAAGAATTTGGTGTCATTGATTGATTCCCTGGTTTGTATGTTATAGTTGCTTGCAAACAATGAAAACTTATGCATGAAATAAAGACATATTCTGTTCCTGGAAGAAAGTGTATTACTATAAGAGTGCAATTTGGAAAGATTCTGGCTAAGGAAAGATTTGGTATTTAAGCGTGTCCATTGTGACCCACCTCTCTTTCCTGGGAATCTCCAGATGCATGATTACAGTTGGTATATATTATTTCAGCATAAGACTATAAATGAGAAAATGTTATGATGATTATGAATGAAGAATTGTATTATGATATAACATGCAAAGACTTAAAGGTGACTCAAAATATATGAGAAAATGATCCTTTGGACCCGTCAAACTATAGGCGGTGAAAAGGTGATTCTTGCCCCTAGTCTGTTCTCTCAAAAGGGTAGAGACAGAATTTTTACTTATCAAAAAGGATAAGTATGTGCTGGTGACGACTAGCAAGGTATGAGCTCATAACCTAGATTACTCCCAAAAGGGTGGAGTATAGGGTGGCCCAGGAAAATGATGATGAAAGTAACTTTAAGTCACCTAAGAAACTAAGTAAATGCATTATGTGAATATGATGTTCTGCTATGCATAGTATTTATGAGATGATGATGAGAAATATGATGTTCTGCTATGCATAGTATTATGAAATGATGATGAGGAATATGATGTGATTTTATGCATAACTATGTTATTATATATGAAAGGAAAAGTTCATTATAAACATGACATGCTAAGTTTATGATGCATTATAAGACGCATGATTAAAATGAATGGACCTTGGTAAAGTATATTTCCAAACTAATTAAATGAATCTTAGCATGCTCACATTTTCATAATGAAACCCAGGTTCCTGGGGACGATGATGATGACACGATGCATATGAGGTGAGTACCCTAGATTCTTTTATAAGTTTCTCATTCCTTCTTTCTTTCTTTCCATCTCGTCTTCAGAAAGTGATGGTGATGTTCGTGATTCCTGTTGATGCTCTCACCTGGTAGATGCACGTGATCTTGTGAACAGTTTATTATCCTTGAGGAACGTATTGCTAGACCTTGAGCGTGAACTTGATATCTATTCCTATTTGTGAAGTGTTATAAATAGGTGCCATTAATAGATGTTTTTCCATCCATATATTATTTATGTTTTGTTAGATTGCCTACATCTAGCTTAACTCTGTTGATAGGCAAAATATCTATGTGAAATGTAATTATGAATATCATATGATAGAGCCAATATGATGTGTTCTTCATGATATGTCTGTTATTTTTTGCTTTATCCCGATTATTGTCCACGTTATGCGCGGCTCACGTTTTCAATTATGTTTTAAAAAAAATGGCTCGTAATTTCACTAAGTATTTTCAAAGAATGATTAAGGAACGGAAGCAAAGAGTAAAGTCTAGTAATTAATCAGATACGACCTAGGCGTATTGGGTTAATTATTAGGGTGTTACATTACACACTTAACCTCAGATCATAACCCAAAATTCATAATTTTTAACCCTAGAAAATGATTGAATAAATTCACAAGAGAAAATCAGGGTCAAGCTTCAAGATGTTTTCAACACCTTGTAAAAATTTCAAAGGAAAAATCAATCATTTGCTATTTTAAAAATATTAGTAAAATTTACAGCTTTAAGACAGAAATTTGGACAACACATATATAGTCTCGGTTCATGATCTTTTTCAGGTAGTTAGAGTCTTTATCATGCTCCACGAAAATTCATAGAGTTGTCTTAGGATGTTAGCTTCAACATATAATTTTTATAGCTCATAAAATTACATAAAATTGTGCCAGAAAATCGTGAACAGCCTCCTAGGAGAAAACTGAAAATTCAGCAGCATTGACCAAAACCCCTTTTGACAAAAATGATTTTTAACATCATCCAAACACCTCGCCAAAATTCATACATCAATATCTATGTAATATCAGCCAATAAAACTAGAAATTCCAAGCTTAATCAATCAGAAAATTTTAGAGTAAATTTTGAAAGAAAAGTGGATAATAAAGCCCTACTTGGCTCTTGGAAGTTTTAATCCTTGTTCTTGGCTTTCCTTCAAGATTTCTCCACTCAATGATTGATCAAACCATCTTAAATCCTCTTCTAACCAAGAAGAAACAGCAGCAAGATGATTGATATGATGAGGTGAGGATTTGTTATGAAGAGTTAATTTGGGGATGTTAAGAGATAGTATGTTGTTTATGCTAAAATCTATGGATGCTTGGTGTTGTAGCTTGATGTTCTTAGTATGTTTATGGTGTTTTTGAAGAAGAAAAAGATGGAAAAATGGCTGAATGGAGTTCTCGAGAACTTTAGGGAGAAGAAATGATGAATTTTGATTTATTTTCTTTTTCATTTGAAGATAATGCACACATTAATGAATTATGCACATGTGTTTCTTGAAGATAATTATGTGCACTTTTGTAATGTTCTCATTGGTTTAAAGAAAAGGGCAATGGTGTGGCCTATTCTAAGCCACACACTTGTCATATTATGTGCCTAATTTGCACTGTAAATTTCATACGATGTAAGAAACTACAGACCAACCAAACAGGTAAAATACCATATAAAATAGATATTTCCGAAACTAAATTCTAGGTTTAAAATTCTTATTTCTAACATTTTCTAACCTTAATCCTATATTTTCTAGTTTCGGGCATCTCTGGGCCCTAATTCTAGGTTTTTGGCTGTCCGATGGACGTAGGCCGCAAGGTTACTATTCAATTTTTTTTTTTACAAATCCATTGGATCGTCCTCTTGAAACTATTAGATTTGTGAAATTATTTCTAATAAAGCTCAAATTAATTTTTAAATAATTTTTAGGGTGTTACATTACCACCCACCTTAAACAAAATTTTGCCTTCAAAATTCATTTGAAATCAATTACAAATGAAAATCTTCATAAATCAAACAAGCAATTCACACACAGTCAAACAATTCAATCAAATCCTAAATGTTATCCTAGGTGTTCCTACCTCGATCGGATTATCAGATGGTGATATCCCTCAACTCTTAGTACTCTTATGTGGTGTCTTTCCAAATTTTGTATACCTCTCTGGACATTCCCAAATCTTATGTCCTGGTTTTCACGCAGTAGCATACATTTTGTCCATCTCTACAAGGTCTACCTTCATGGTTCTTCCCATATTTTGGGCAATCTTGTCTCGTGTTGACCGTTGTTGTTATTTATCCTCACATAGATTAGGTTGAAACTGCTTCTTTGGGCAGGCATCCTCATAATATTGATCTTTAGGTGCAAGTTTTTTATTAGAGGTGTGCTTAACAGACTGGGCAATTGCTAGCTTCTTGTTGGAGTCCTCTACATGTCAGCACTTGTTTACCAAAGTCACATACTCCTTGATCTCTAAAAGACTCATAGCTGCCTCAATATCCTTACATAACCCTCCTTCATACTTCATGCACTTCCAAGCTTCATCCAAATTATGCTGATAAATAGTAGAAAACTTGCAGAGTTCTTCAAACTTGGCCATATATTCTGCTATACTCATGGACCCTTGCTTAAGTGCCATGAACTCTAACTCCTTTGTATTCCTCAGAAGCAAGAAAGCACTTATGGTAGAAAGCTTCCTTGAAGATATCCAAGGTGACTTCATTTGAGAAGCTTCAATAATCCCTTGGTCCAACCACCAAAATTGGCATATCTTAACATGTAAGTAGCAAAAGCCATTTCCTGGATCTCAATGCAAGGAAGAACTGAGAAAATTTCTCCATGGCCTTAATCCATTCTTCCACTTTACTTGGATTGAAGGCACCTTGAAAAGGCGGGGGTTTTGCTTTCCAGAACTCGGCAAATTTCTGATATTCCATATCCACTTCATTCCCTCCAGGGTTACCAGCTGGGTTCCTTCATTACGGTCCAACGTTAGCCATCTCGCGGAACGTATCTATCATATCAGCTTCATTTCCAGCTCTAGTCCTATTACACCGATTTGAAGTCATCGATTCCTATCACACCAAAGAAGAATTATTGAGTTGATCAGGCTCAATACCAAGCTAAGTGTAGCAACCCACAACATTCCCAACCAGTAGTCATACACATGTATAAAACTATAATGCATGACATCTACTAAGAAGCAGCAAGCCCATTCCTCAAGGTCCTACAAGGATGACCTTTGATACCATAATGTAACATCCCCTGCCATGGATTGACGTGTCCTACAAACCAACATGGGTCTTTTTGTTCACTCACACGCTTCTTGGGAAAACTTCCAGGAGATCACCCATCCCAAAATTACCCAAGTCAAGCACGCTTAACCATGAGTTCCTTCGTAATGGGCTCCGAAAACAAAGATACATCTTTCTTTTGGTAGCCCATCACGAAGGAACTCCATAGTTAAGCATGCTTGACTTGGGTAATTTAGGATGGGTGACCTCCTAGGTTTTTCCCAGGAGCGTGTGAGTGAGGACAAGCGCTGAAAAGACCCGTGTTTGTTGGCGCAGCGTCAATCCATAAAGTAAGGGATGTTACACTATTTCATCCTAGAACTTCAAGAGGTTGTAGTATACCTGTTTCTTATGTTCAATCTTCACTTCTGACAAGTCAAACACTTAGATATTATTTCTGCTACATCAACCTTCATTTTTGGCCACCAGAACATCTTTTTAAGATCTCTATACATTTTTGTGACTCCTGGGTGTACAGAGAATTACCTTGGTGATCCTCTTCTAGAATATCACGACCAATTTCCTGTTCTCGATACATCCAATCTTGATACCTCCATATCCCATCTTTATCTTGGGCAAATCTGTTCTGCTTTATTTAAATGAGGTCATGGTTTTCTAAAATTTTGAATCTTCTTGCTCAGCTCGTGAAATCTCCTTCTTAATGTCGCTTGTGATCCTAATTTGACCCAAATAGACATTTTTAGGGCTCTCTTATATTCCCAACTTAAGGTTTCGGAAAGTCTTCTAACTTAGTCTCCTTAATCATCATCCAAGAAATACTCAAGGTCTTTTTACAAGAGCATCTACCACATTTCTGTTATGCATTAAAACACACCCTAAGCCTTTTCCTGATGCATCACATAGACCTCAAATGGACCATATGGATCTGGCAAGACCATAGTGCCGTTGTCAACCTCGCTTTAGTTCTTGAAAACTCTTCTCATACTCTATCCAAGTCAACGGTGTATTTTTGCGAGTTAGCTTTGTTAAAGGCAAAGATATCTAGGAGAATCCTTTGATGAATCTTCTGTAATACCCAGCTAACCCTAAGAAACTTCGAATTTTTGTAATAGTGGTTGGCCTTTCCCATTTCAAAACTGCTTCCATCTTTGCTTGGATCAACTCATTCCTCCCTGATACGACATGACCAAGAAATTTTAATTCCTTCATCCAAAACTCACATTTTGACAACTTGGCATCCAGTTTCCATTTCAGAATATGTAGCACTATTCGGAGGTGCGTCTCATGTTCTTCCTCGATCTTCATATATATGAGAATATCATCTATAAAGATAACCACAAACTTATCTAGATAAGGTTGAAGATTCGATTCATGTAGTCCATGAAAATTGCTGGGGCATTTGTTAATCCAAAGGACATCACTGTATATTCATAATGCCCATACCATGTTCTAAAAGCTCTAGAATATCTACTTCCTTAACTCGAATCTGGTGATACCTCGATCTCCAATCAATTTTGGAGAATCCTGCGCTCCCCTTAGTTGATCCATGAGATCATAAATCCTTGGAAGAGGATACTTATTCTTGACTCTCACCTTATTCAATTATCTATAGTCAACATATAACCTCATACCTCCATCCTTCTTTTTCACCAATAGAGGAGCTCCCCATGGTGATGCACTAGGTCAGATAAATGTTTCACTCAGCTCTTCAATCTGCTTCTTCAATTCTACTAATTCCAAAGGAGACATCCGATAAGGAGCTATGGAAATCAGACCCGTTCCTGGTACTAAGTCAATAGAGAACTCTATTTCCCTTTGTAGGGGAAATGCTGGTATATCTTCTGGAAATGCATCAGAGTATCCTCGAACTACTGGTATCTCTTCTAATTCCTGCTCACCCTCTGCTACACTAGTCAACAAGAATACGTACCCGTGTCTACTATGTAACGCCTCATTTTTTGTGTACAAATGACCAAAAAGCCCCTGAGTTCATTTTACTAGAAAAATAAGATCGTCAGCTCCGGCCATCCTCCAGGGGATGTTTTGATGTTGAAAGGGGATTTCATGTGTTATGTATGCTAATAGAGCAGAAGAATCTCATTTTTGAGTTCCGATGTGCAAAATGACCAAAATACCCCTGGCTAATTAACACGAATTAAGTGACGATTGAGCCGAACTTCACCCAAAGGTTTGAAATGATATTTTTAAGCAATGTTTAATATCAGGTTGAGTCCAGGTAGTCCCTGGAGATTTTTTCAAAAATTACCGTTTTGCCCCTAAGTGCATTTTGGGCCTAATGATACGATTAACGAAACCTAAGCAATATTAGGCTCTAATTAAAGATTAGTAAATTCTAATTACTAATCTAGAGTCAAAATAATTAATTGAGTTTAATTAGAACCTAAGATTGCTTAGAGAAACTCAAAATCTTTTTCTTGATTTAAGACTTTATGTCACATTTTCATGAATAGTAAAATTCCTATTCCAATTTCCTTGAATTATGGAAATGGTCATATGATGAGATTCCTCCCTAATAAAGGTGGATTTGCATTGATCAAGCAAGAGCACTCTTTAATCTTGTCTTGAGCCACCTTAATTACTCATTTTCTCACCTAAAACACTAAATTACAACGCCTAATCCATGACCTAACCAAATTAACTTCTAAACATACCCATAAACCAACATTAAAATAAGATTTTCACCTCCCCCATTTTGTAAACAAATCAGCCACCCTCCTCCATTTTCATCCATCACATGTTGAAATTCAATTAAAATATTAAAGAACCATACCTAGTCATACCTTAAGCCATGCCTTGAACCATACCTAGCCATACCCAAAGCCATACCTTGCAAAGAGATATTTTTCTCTTTTCCGTTCCCCATGACACTTCATTGTGTTTCATTTTCTATAAATAGGCATCAAGGGAAGCTTGCTAACATTTGCTCATACTTGCAAACTTCAAAGTTTCTTTCTTTAAGCTCAAAGAATTCTTTTTCTACTCCTTCTTCATTCTTCCAAGAAGCCACTATCCTCCACCATTTCCTAACCTCAAACCACCACACAACCACCATACAAATTCCTTTAAACACATAACCTCTCTACCTCCAAGATCAAAAACCCAAGACAAACCTTTCTTCCTTTTCTTTTCTTCTTGGCCGAAATCATCTTGGCACCAAGGAGGATTTGTTCTTCTCATCACATTTCCAAGACCAAGCTTTTCTCTTTTCAAAAGAAAAACACCTTTGGTAAGGAGTTGTTTTAAGGATTTTCTATTCTGTTCTCTTGTATTACTCTTGGTTTAAGATGTTCTTCCTCTCCTATTACACCATTTTCGGTTCTTTATTTTCCTTTCTTTCTCTTTTGTTTTCGGCCTTATGGCCTACAACATGAAGAAACCATGGCTCGATGATGAAGACTTGGCTGTTGGTCAAAACCATCATTTGTTTGACCTCTAAAGTTTGAAGGTTTCACTTTTAAGAGTTATTAGCAAATGATGATATTATGTGTTAGAATGGAATCTTGAGCCTAGGACTCAAAGAAATGCATGCATATTTATATTTCAAGTCTTTGCATTACATATTTATAATTAAGCTTTGCATTTCATGTTTACATAATCACCTAAATGATTAATCTCAAAGCCTACCTATTTCAACCTTAAAGTTGAAATGTGATTTAGAGTGAATACTCTAAGAGGCCTAGAGCACTAAAATAAAGAATTCGATTTGCATTCATATTTACATTTCCTTGCTTAGCATATTTACTTTTCAAGCCATCACTTAAACTTAAAGATCAAAACAAGAGCTTTCATTTTTATATCACTTAATTAATTAACTCAAAGCCTACCTATTTCAACCTTAAAGTTGAAATGTCATTTAGAGTGAATACTCTAAGAGGCCTAGAGCACTAAAATAAAGAATTGGATTTGCATTCATATTTACATTTCCTTGCTTAGCATATTTACTTTTCAAGCCATCACTTAAACTTAAAGATTAAAACAAGAGCTTTCATTTTTATATCACTTAATTAATTAACTCAAAGCTTACCTATTTCAACCTTAAAGTTGATTATTGATTTAGAGTGAAAACTCTAAGGGGTTTGGAGCACTAAAACAAAGAATTGAACTTGCATTCATGTTTACATTTCTTGTCTAACATATTTACTTTTCAAGTCATCACTTAAACTTAAAGATTAAAATGAGAACTTGCATTTTCATATCATCTAAATAATTAATCTTAAGCCTACCTATTTCAACCTTAAAGTTGAAATGTGATTTAGAGTGAATACTCTAAGCGGCCTAGAGCACTAAAATAAAGAATTGAACTTGCATTCATGTTTACATTTCTTGTCTAGCATATTTATTTTTCAAGTCATCACCTAAATGTAAAGATTTAAAAACTAGAGCTTGCATTCTCATAGTTAAATTCAAAGCTTTCCATAGCTTATGCGTTTCTTGCCATCACCGTATAATTCCAAGATTAAAAATGAAGCTTGCATTGCATGTTTAAAATTATCACTTGATTAACTTAGTGCTCAAGACTCACCATATCAACTCACATGAGAACTTTGACTCATGAAATATACATCTTATTAAAAGTAGGCATCCTTTTATTGAGCTCTCTAATTTTTGCTACTAATCTAAAAGTTACTTATTGTGTTGCCATAAAGATACAAATTTATTTATAAGAATAATCTAGAATTAAATTTAAGAAAGATTAGCTAATGTTGTGATTTTTCATATGCTTGAGGAATTATGTAAAATTGAGGTCTTTTATGTTTAGTTATTTGATTTTGAATGGATATGGCATGATATAATTTCACTTGGAATATTGTAAAGTTGCATATGTTCAAAAGAGCATGAGAAAAGCATATGATATGGTTATGGCTTTGCATCTTAACTTAATATGCTAAGAATTAAAGGTGACATTATACAAATGGAAGTGATCCTCTAACTCCCCGAATTAAAGATTATGAGAGGTGATCCAAGAAAGTTGCATACTCATGATAAGAAAGTGATGTGTTTCCCCTCATTACCCCATATTAAATCTAGCAACAGCTAGTTAGGATTGAGCTTATCCTAGGTGATCAGTGAGGTGGAGTTTTGGTTATGACTATATAATCACTTGGGAAGTTGAGATGGTTAGTTTATGGTGATGATGTACGAGGGTGGTCATTAAGAAAGGAACTTGAAAGTTCAATCATGATAAAGTAAAGATGCATATGCATATATTACATTATTATTTTATTGGTTAATTTAATCATGTGATATGTGCTATTTACATATATTAATTATGCTCATTGAGGTTTTGCCATGCATACATGAGATACCTATTGCATTCATGTCATTAAGACCCATGCTAAAAAACATCCACTTTGGATAAAGGGATTTTGAGAAGTTTAACATTGAACCTTATGCATGCACATTTCCTTCAAAATGAAAACCGAAGTAGCTAGGGCGACGCGATGACACTTGTGTTAGATTTGGGAGCCTACTAAGAATCTTGAATAAATTTCTCATCCCTTTTCTTTCTCCCGTGTCATCTCCAAACATGAATGATGCATTTGTTCGTGATCTTCCTTGAGGCGCATAGGAGTCACGTTAGCTACTACAGAAGGTTGCAGCGGAAGCATGGAGACTCGTCTAGTTTTGTTATAGTTATGTTTAACATTGGACTGGTGTATGTTCAACCTTATTGTTGAGTTTAGTATCTTAGGATGTCCTGTATATAGGACATTGCTATTATGTTATGGTTATGGCATGTTAATATGATTTGTGTATGTTACACTATGGTTTACATATATATGCTATGATGAAAGTTTACATGATTGCTATCTCATATGTGTATTAATCGGTATCTATGCGCGGCTCACATTTTAGTTTTAAAGTTCAAAAAGAAAAATTTAGCCATATTTTTATTTCTCGTATTTTAAAGAAGAATAAGTTAAGTTCCTATACAAAGGCGTAACAACTAATAATTAACCGAATGCGACTCGAGCGTATTAGGTTAAAAATTAAGGTGTTACATACTAGACTTTCCACATCCTAATTCTAAGGAATTTAGGTAAAAACACATGGAAATATTTTGTTCAGAGAGGATATCTGATGGGAACACTACTGCTTATCATAGCATTTTAACATCACACGGTTTGCAAAGAGCCAATTCATGCCAAGAATAAGATGAAAACCAACAACTGGCAGGCAAACTAAGTCAATTATGAATGTCATACCCTCAACTTGAACAAGAATGCTCTTACAAGCTTGACTCGTCTTTAGAGGTTTATTAGTAGGTGTGTGGACAGCCAAATCATGGGTAAATCAGATGGGTAATTTCAGAAAATGCACACATTTCAAAGATATAAATGAGTGTATGGCTCTTGAATCATACAGGACTATTAGGGACTCTTGATTAATTCTACACGTACCTTGCATGAGTTCTTCAGAATAGTGTAGCCTTTCAGCATTCATAGTATAAACACGTCCCTATTGCCTGTGGCCTGGGAAAGGCGGTAAATCTCTAGTTGAACATTCTCCACTCATGTGACCTGGCTTCCTACAACAATAGCAAACGTTCTGTCCAAATAAACATGGTTTATCACCATGATGCTTCCCATTTAGGCATTCCTTATTAGTAAACGATCTCTAGCTACTTCCTTTTTCCATTCCCATGAGGAAAATCCCTTCATGGCGGTAGGGCAGGTTTAAATCTTGGGCCTTGTGGTGCAAACTTCCTCCTATTATCATATTGCTTTACTTGGGATATAGTCAACTTCTTAGCGTATTCTTCCACTAGAGTGCTCTTATTCATCAATGTGGAAATCTCTAATTTCCATCATCCAACACTCATCAAAATATTCTCTTGCAAACCCTCGTCATATTTCATACATTTCCACTCTTCATTAGGGTGCTACTGGTAGATAGTAGAAAACTTACATAATTCCTCAAATTTAGTTGTGTGTTCAAGCACATCATATTTCCCGTTGGAGTCTTAGAAATTCCAACTCCTTTGCATTCCTTAGAGAAATAGGAAAATATTTCTTGTAAAAGGCCTCCTTGAACACCTCCTAAGTAATCTCAATACCAACTTCCTCTAGGGGCCTTCGTGTTCCAACCCACCAGGAATTTGCATTAATACAAAAGTAGCAAAGATTACCTTCTATTGATTTGAGCAATCTAACACTGAAAAGATTTTCTCAATTGTCTGCACCCATTCTTCCACCTTATCAGGGTTCACATTTAAAATGAGGTGGACATGCCTTTTGAAATTCTGAGAACATTAACCGCTCATGGCCATTGCCATTATCATCTCCTTGTCCCGTTTGTCTTCCCACTGTTTCCATCATCCAATTAGCAGCACTCCTTGTTCTCTAATAGCCTAAGTCATATTCTGAAAATCTTGCATAAAGGCTATTGTGTTCTCATTAGGCATGTCGTTGGGGTTATTGTTAGTCCTAGAACGCCTACCTTAAGCCATTAGTTCCTATCACCCATAACAAAGACATTGAGGTGATCAGACTTTACAAAAATCTAAGAATAACAAAACTAAGTACTTCAAAAGTAAACAATAACGCATATAAAATTTTACTCCTTATCTAAATAGATAGGATTTTATTGCATGACACTAAAATCTCAGAGTGTGCTTTAGAAGCAAGTAGACCATCCCCAGGCTCTAAGAGGATAACCTTCATACCATAATGTAACACCCATCCTACTATAGTGCTATGCTCGAGTCATAACATTACAATAAGTAGTCGTTACTCATAACTTATCTTCTATAATTTTATTTTCTTAACCATATGAATTATATACGTATGAGTTGTAATACATGAGAGCCTTGTACTAATAGCTGTACAAATTTTCTAGCGTTTCACAATCCTTTCAACACAATAATCAACGTATAGAAATAGCGAAAATGTAGTGTGCATTCCAAAAAGTCGGTCACATTATAAAGTACATCTTATATCATATCCATAATAAGTTAAGTCATACAATTATATTATATACATTCATACCTAATTACATCTATATTATAAATAACCATACCCCGCCTCATAGTGACCACCTAATCTAGAGTAAGGGCCTAACAAAATACAACCAACCATATACAGATAAACCTAACTCCTCGATCATGGCTCATCAAAAGGTCAGACATAAGAGTCCAAAATAGTCAGATAATATGAGGGACCCTAAGCCATACTATGTCTATAAACAAGCTGATACACCATAACCAAGTAAGTGGAGAGTAGTGCCCATTAGGCACATTAGCTAGGTAGCCTTCCAGTCCACTACCCGGAAGGAGTAGAGAGGAACAAGAAGATGTCTCCTCTAACCCAATTAGCTTAGGATTAGCAAGCTGTGGTTGTGGCAGATGAGTCATATACAGTGAAAAAGTAGGAAAATGGGACTCTGGATCAAAAGTAGGACTCATAACAGGAGTACCAAATGGCGAGCAAATAGTACATAAAGATTTACACAAGACCATGACCAGGTACAATGACCGTAACTCCAGGCCATAATGCCACTTGCAACTAGGCATCTCGAGAAAGAACATGATCGAGGCCATCTATATAAAATACATCATATAACAGGGATGAGAATCAATGATTCCAAGTAGGAAAACACTAGTCTATTACTCAATAATATTCAACATTAATGCAAAATAAGAAAGTAACTTCAGTTATTTATATAATGGTCTCATTTGTTAGTGTCATTATTTCTTATGACTTCATTTTATTAGATAATTTTAAACTTAATGGTAGAACTCATAGGACTCTTCTTATACTTCTCTGTGGATTCACCTTTAACGATGTAACGTCATCGTGTTATAACCTGATATAGTTCACTAGATGGAGTACGTCTACTACATCTCATCTTAATAGCCTTGCTATTCTAGGACATCCCTTTTTCTCATAACGATGTAACGACGTCGCCTACAACCTATATAGTTCTAAGGGCGTAGCACTCTACTACTACCGTGAATCCATGAGCTTACCACCAAGCAATTTACATTGCATAAGATTTATTTTCTTAAGTTTCCTTACTTTGCATGCATTTTTTTTCCTTGAAATCTACTTAAACTCTTATGAAATATTGTATTAAAATCTCTTGAATATGTATAATGTCTCTCTTTAACTTTTATGAGATATTTCCCGTAACACTTGGTGTAACGCCCCAATTTTTATTGTAATTTTTACCGTTTAGTGTAACTTTTTACTGTCATTTACAAATTACGAATTACCCTAGGTAATTCTTATATAAATTCGAGACCTAACAATCCTCAATAGAGGAATATAACATTAGAAAAGAAGTTATGAGCGATTCCTGCAAGAGTCGCAAGCCCCGAATTTCTGTACGTGTAAAATGACCAAAATGCCCCTGAGGTTATTTTACTCAGAAAATGAGGATCGTGGGCCCCGGCCATCCTCAAGGGGATGTTTGAGGATAATAGGGGATTGTTTGTGTTATGTGTGTTAATAGAGAGAAGAATCTTAATTTTGACTTTCGACGTGCGAAATGACCAAAACGCCCAGAGCTATTTAACTTCTTTTGTGCACTTAGCCCGAACCTCACTAAAATATTTTAAAAGGTGTTTTTAAGCTATGATTGGCCATTGGTTAAGTTCGAATGGCCCTAGTTTTGAGCGAAATGACCATTTTGCCCCTCTTTGCAGTTTTGCAATTTTTGAGATTTTTGATTCGTCTAATGAAACCTAAGCAATATTAGGCTCAAATTAAAGCTTATTAAATTCTAATTACTAATCTAGAGTCAAAATTATTTATTTAGATTGAACCTAAAATTGCTTAAAACACCCAAATTGCTTAGTAATTCACTTAAGCCCTTAACCGTAAATTCTCTAAATTGCATGAATACCTTGCCTACACCTAAATAATACATGGAACACACAAAATCCTCTTCCACAAGGCTGTAATGGCCAAAATTATTGAGTAATAAGTCAGAAAATTATTACACAAAAATCCAAAGAATGAAAACAAAGAATCATGAAAACATGGAAACATGATTCCATGTTTTAAGCCACCAAACAAAATGATTTTTCTTCCTTATTTTTTTTCCTCTAATTTTTGGTCAGATTTCCTTCCTTCCTTTGTCCATTTATGAGCTGCAAAATCTCTATAAATAGGCATGCTTGAAGATAGTTTAGATGCTTAGTTCATAACTACAAATTCTAGTCTTAGGAGCACCAAAAGCTTTCTTTCTTTCTTTCTTTGGCAATTCTCCCTTCAGCTTTTCAAGGATATTTTGCTTCATTTCACTCAAGGAAACCAAGTTCTCTTCCTTTCTTTCAAATCAAATTAGGTAGGGAGGTGTTTCTAAGTTCATTTTATGCTAAGACAAGTTATGTTTCTAGCTCAAAAATGATGTTTTCATGAGCTTTCTTTTAAGTTTTCATTTTCAGTTTCTTCTTCCTTTCTTTTTAAAGTATTTCGGCCATATAGCTTATGATGAGACCATGGTTTGATGATGAGATTCTTGAGTGTTGGTTGCAAAGCTTTCACAAGTTAGATCTCTAAAACTTGAAGGTTTCACTAGTTTCCAAAGCTTCTAAAATTTCAGTTTTTCTTTCCTTATTTTCCTTTCATGGTTTCGGCCAAATGGCCTAGGAAGGAATGAAATGATGGCTTGATGATGAGGACCTTGAATATGGGTTGTAAATCCATCACAAGTTAGGCCTCTAAAGCTTGAACATTCCATTTAATGCAAAACTTTAAAGAATAATGTTTTTATCTTGAGGTTTGAATATGAAATATGTATTTTTACTTTGTCTTGCTAAGATACATATATTGGGTTGAAATCATAATTCTCTTAAAGTCTTGAAGGAGCTCTAGTAAAGAGATCAATTGAACTTGCATCCACGTTTAAGTTTATGCCTTGCACAGCCATATTTATTTTATGTCATAACTAAATTCTCAAGAATAAATAAATGAACTTGCATATCTCATGTTTAAATTTCAAGTTTGCATTTCATGTTTAAATTTCAAGTTGTCACTTAATCTCTAAAGATAATAAAGAAGTTGCATCTCATGTTTATTTTATGCTCTCACTTTATTTTATAATGGCTAAAAGAATCAATGCATGGCATGTTTATTTTATGTCATCACCTAAAAATCCTAGAGCTCAAAGACTTGCCTATGAATCATAAGCGAAGAAATGAGATAATTGGAGTTAAAGAATTTATTCTTTAAGAAGTCTTGAGAATTGGAGCTTAAAAAAATGTAATTCTCATCTCCCTACCGGTCCTGCGGACCTCGCTTCCTTGCTTAAGATTCTCTTCTCCCTCTACTTGTCCCTGCCATTACGCCATTCAGTTCTTGCATCATGTTTATATTACAAGTTCTTGCATCATGTTTAATTTTCAAGTTATCACCTTAAATCTTAAAGATAAAGAAATGGAATTGCATATCATGTTTATAATTCCAAGCTATCACCTTATAAAGATAAGATTAAAATAAGGTTGCATAGCATGGTAATAATTCTAAGATGTCACCTAAATCTCTAAAGCTCAAGACTTGCTCCTTTTATCTTAAGTGAAAGATTTAATTATGAACATTCTTTCAAGTTATAAATCGGTCCCATGGTTAAGTTAGGCCTAAAGTCCTATGACTTCTTTCAAGTTTAACAAAAAGAATTAGTTCTAAAAGAGTTTTAAAACTTTGTAAGAATTTTATGGGAAGCTAGTAATTTATGTGTACTTAAAATGTGATTTGATGCTTATTAAGAATTTGGTGTCATTGATTGATTCCCTGGTTTGTATGTTATAGTTGCTGTTGCAAACAATGAAAACTTATGCATGAAATAAAGACATATTCTGTTACCTGGAAGAAGTGTATTACTAAGAGTGCAATTTGGAAAGATTTTGGTAAGGAAAGATTTGGTATTTAAGCGTGTCCATTGTGACCCACCTCTCTTTCCTGGAATCTCCAGATGCATGATTAGTTGGTATATATTATTTCAGCATAAGACTATAAATGAGAAAATGTTATGATGATTATGAATGAAGAATTGTATTATGATATAACATGCAAAGACTTAAAGGTGACTCAAAATATATGAGAAAATGATCCTTTGGACCCATCAAACTATAGGCGGTGAAAAGGTGATTCTTGCCCCTAGTCTGTCTCTCAAAGGGTAGAGACGAATTTTTACTTATCAAAAGGGATAAGTATGTGATGGTGACGACTAGCAAGGTATGAGCTCATAACCTAGATTACTCCCAAAAGGGTGGATATAGGGTGGCCCAGGAAAATGATGATGAAAGTAACTTTAAGTCACCTAAGAAACTAAGTAAATGCATTATGTGAATATGATGTTCTGCTATGCATAGTATTTATGAGATGATGATGAGAAATATGATGTTCTGCTATGCATAGTATTATGAAATGATGATGAGGAATATGATGTGATTTTATGCATAACTATGTTATTATATATGAAAGGAAAAGTTCATTATAAACATGACATGCTAAGTTTATGATGCATTATAAGACGCATGATTAAAATGAATGGACCTCTGGAAAGTATATTTCCAAACTAATTAAATGAATCTTAGCATGCTCACATTTTCATAATGAAACCCAAGGTTCCTGGGGACGATGATGATGACACGATACATATGAGGTGAGTACCCTACCGAGATTCTTTTATAAGTTTCTCATTCCCTTTTTTCTTTCCATCTCGTCTTCAGAAGTGATGGTGATGTTCGTGATTCTGTTGATGCTCTCACCTGGTAGATGCACGTGATCTTGAACCAGCTTATTATCCTTGAGGAACGTATTGCTAGACCTTGAGCGTGAACTCCTAATATCTATTCTATCCTGAAGTGTTATAAATAGGTGCCATTAATAGATGTTTTTCCATCCATATATTATTTATGTTTTGTTAGATTGCCTACATTAGCTTAACTCTGTTGGTAGGCAAAATATCTATGTGAAATGTAATTATGGATATCATATGATAGAGCCAATATGATGTGTTCTTCATGATATGTCTTTTTATTTTCTGCTTTATCCCGATTATCGTCCATGTTATGCGCGGCTCACGTTTTCAATTATGTTTTTTAAAAAATGGCTCGTAATTTCACTAAGTATTTTCAAAGCATGATTAAGGAACGAAGCAAAGAGTAAAGTCTAGTAATTAATTAGATCACGACAGGTGTATTGGGTTAATTATTAGGGTGTTACATTTTGGTATAGAGGTTTGCCTCATTAGCCTTAGGATTGGATTGGCTATGCTTCTAAAGCATAATACGTTAGTAATGTCATGTGTAGATGTTTATCATTAGAATGAGCTTGAGGATTAGAAAATACGTGACGCTGTATGTTGAAAGTGCCATGGTAACTTACTCACTTTGCATGGAATATTGGGCCTGACCACTCGTGTTGCATTTGTGTGTATAGGGACCAATGGCACGACGACAACAGCTAGGAGCGCAGGAATAACCAAGATAATGAGACCGTGAAGCACTTCGCGACGTAGCAAGGACCATGAGAATGATGATGGAACGGATGGATCAGATCATCAAGCTAATATAAATCAAGGACATGAAATTCCCGAACATGCTCGTTTCGGGGAATTTCATAAGGCGAATCCACCTGTTTTCAAGGGGACCCTTAATCCTAATGTAGTAGATGAATGGATTCGAATATTGAGAAGGTCTTTGCTGTAGTTCCATGTTTCGAGGAGAGAAGGTCACTTTTGCCACCCACATGCTTGAGGGTGATGCCCTTCTGGACTGTGTTCGAAGACTCTGAGAGGCAACCGAAGTGGACATTGATTGGGAATTATTCAAGGTCCATTTTTACGAGAAGTACTTTGGAGTCGGTTAGAAATGCTAAGGACATTGAATTCATGCAACTTGTCCAGGGGATATGAATGTGGCTCAGGATACTGCCAATTTGAGGAACTCATTAAGTTCTCAAGGATGTACCAAGGTAACCCTGATGAGTATTGGAAATGCATTAAATACGAGTCAGGGTTAAAGGAGAACTTAATGTGGGGCGCACTTGGAAATCAGGGATTTCTCCACCTTAATCAACAAATGCCGCATCATTAAAGAAGGGGAAGAGAAGCTGGGTACTTCAAAGTCTAGAATATCATCAAAAAGCTTACACCTCAAGGTCAACAGTCAAGAGGCAAAATCGACCTCCATTTCCACATCAATCAAGATCACAAGTACCACAAAGGAACTTTCATCAAGGAAGACCGAACAACAACAACAACCGCTATAATAATCCCAACAATCGCAACAACAACAATAATAACAATAAAGGGAAAGCACCACAAAGAGGTCCAGAGTTCCACGAACCCGTGCCATCCATGGAATGTCCCAAGTGTGGCAAAAATCATGGAGCATGCCATGTCGAGCCGGAACAAACGTGTGCTACCTGTGGAAAACCAGGTCATTACTCCCAGAATGCATAGAAGGAACCCGCCAACCCCCAATCCCAAGCCAGAATACCAAGGAAGGTATTCACCGTTAATGCTAAAGAAACAACAAAGTCACGAAATCTCGTGGAAGGTAAGTGTAATATGTATGGTAGAAACTTAATTGTACTTAATGATTCTGCGCTTCCCATTCTTTTATCTCCCACTCATGTGTTAAAACCCTTAACTTGCATATAACGAGCTTCCTTTTGACCTTATTGTTTCTACCCTTGGAAAACCCGTTAGGACTTGTAAATGTTGTTTAGATTGCCATTTTGTTATTGAGAATAGATCATTTGTTTTAGATCTCATTTGCTTACCCATGCAAGGTTTAGATGTGATTCTTGGCATGGATTGGCTTGAAGCCAACCGTGTACTGTTAACTGCCATGAGAAAACCATTACTTTCTTCCTTTCCCATTAGACCTAAGAAACCTATAAGTCTTTACATAACTGCTAGAAATACTTGGTAAGGGTGAGAGTAAAGGTTATATTTTCCTAGCCGCTAATGATGTAGACTTTGACCAAAGTATCGATGATATACCAGTAAGAAATTATCCCGAAGTTTTCCAGATGATACAGAGTTCCCCCAAGAGAGATAGAGTTTTCCATAGAATTGCTGTGCAGGTCCCATATCCATAGCCCCATACAGGATGTCCCCATTAGAGTTGAAGTTGAAAGCTCAGTTGGAGGATTTATTGGAGAAAAGTTTGTTAGAACCTAGTGCGTCACCTTGGGGAGCCCTTGTGTTGTTTGTGAAGAAAAGGATGGGAGTATGAGGATGTGTGTTGACTATAGGCAATTGAATAAAGTGACAGTGAAGAACAAATACCCATTGCCTAGGATATGATGACTTGATGGACCAGCTTAAAGGCTGCAAGATGTTAAGATTGATTGAGTCAGGTTACCACCAATTAGGTAAGAGATGAAG
This sequence comes from Dalbergia oliveri, assembly GCA_030441495.1. Taxonomy (NCBI): domain Eukaryota; kingdom Viridiplantae; phylum Streptophyta; class Magnoliopsida; order Fabales; family Fabaceae; genus Dalbergia; species Dalbergia oliveri. The sequence goes on along the minus strand of JAMLFY010000004.1, from coordinate 39,136,754 downwards.
ATATACCAAAACGGCCTTTCATCTCAGACGCCATTTTGAGTTTGAGGAATGTCCTTTGGATTAACCATGCTCCAGCAATTTTTATGGATTACATGAATAGGATCTTTAGACCCTATTTAATGAGGTGGTTGTCTTTATAGATGATATTCTCATTTACTCTAAGACCCATGGACGCCCAATTTTTACTGGAATTTTTACTGTCATTAGAAATTACCAAATTACCGTAGGTAAATATTATATAAAATTTGAGATCAAACAATTCTCAATAAAGGAATATAACTTTAGAAGAGAAGTTAGGAGCAATTCGTACAAGCATTGCAAACCTCATTTTTCTGATGTGTAAAATGACCAAAATGTCCCTGAGGTTATTTTACTAGAAAATGAGGATCGTGGGCCCCACCCATCCTCAAGGGGATGTTTTGAGGATAATAAAGGATTGTTTGTGCTATATGTGTTAATAGAGCAAGAATCTCAATTTTGAATTCCGACGCGTAAATGAAAACGCCCCGCCCTTTTAATTTTATTTGTTGCCGACTAGTGAACCTCACTAAAATATTTTAAAAGGTGTTTTTAAGTTATGAATGACCCTTGGTTAAGTCCGAATGGTCCGGAGTTTTGGGTTAATTACCGTTTTTGCCCCTGCGTTGTAGTTTTGCAAATTTTGAGATTTTCATTTGTCTAACGAAACCTAAACAATATTAGGCTCAAATTAAAGCTTATTAAATTCTAATTACTAATCTAGAGTCAAAATTATTTATTTAGATTGATTAGAACCTAAAATTGCTTAAAACACCCAAAATGCTTAGTAATTCACTTAAACCCTTAACCGTAAATTCTCTAAATTGCATGAATACCTTGCCTACACCTAAATAATACATGGAACACACAAAATCCTCTTCCACAAGGCTGTAATGGACGAAATTATTGATTAAGAAGTCAGAAAATTATTACACAAAAATCCAAAGAATGAAAACAAAGAATCATGAAAACATGGAAACATGATTCCATGTTTTAAGCCACCAAACAAAATGATTTTTCTTCCTTATTTTTTTCTCTAATTTTTGGTCAGATTTCCTTCCTTCCTTTGTCCATTTATGAGCTGCAAAATCTCTATAAATAGGCATGCTTGAAGATAGTTTAGATGCTTAGTTCATAACTTACACAAATTCTAGTCTTAGGAGCACCAAAAGCTTTCTTTCTTTCTTTCTCTTGGCCGAATTCTCCCTTCAGCTTTTCAAGGATATTTTGCTTCATTTCACTCAAGGAAACCAAGTTCTCTTCCTTTCTTTCAAATCAAATTAGGTAGGGAGGTGTTTCTAAGTTCATTTTATGCTAAGACAAGTTATGTTTCTAGCTCAAAAATGATGTTTTCATGAGCTTTCTTTTAAGTTTTCATGAGCTTTCTTTTAAGTTTTCATTTTCAGTTTCTTCTTCCTTTCTTTTTAAAGTATTTCGGCCATATGGCCTAGCTTATGATGAGACCATGGTTTGATGATGAGATTCTTGAGTGTTGGTTGCAAAGCTTTCACAAGTTAGATCTCTAAAACTTGAAGGTTTTACTAGTTTCCAAAGCTTCTAAAATTTCAGTTTTTCTTTCCTTATTTTCCTTTCATGATTTCGGCCAAATGGCCTAGGAAGGAATGAAATGATGGCTTGATGATGAGGACCTTGAATATGGGTTGTAAATCCATCACAAGTTAGGCCTCTAAAGCTTGAACATTCCATTTAATGCAAAACTTTAAAGAATAATGTTTTTATCTTGAGGTTTGAATATGAAATATGTATTTTTTTACTTTGTCTTGCTAAGATACATATATTGGGTTGAAATCATAATTTTCTTAAAGTCTTGAAGGAGCTCTAGTAAAGAGATCAAGTGAACTTGCATCCATGTTTAAGTTTATGTCTTGCACAGCCATATTTATTTTATGTCATAACTAAATTCTCAAGAATAAATAAATGAACTTGCATATCTCATGTTTAAATTTCAAGCTTGCATTTCATGTTTAAATTTCAAGTTGTCACTTAATCTCTAAAGATAATAAAGAAGTTGCATCTCATGTTTATTTTATGCTCTCACTTTATTTTATAATGGCTAAAAGAATCAATGCATGTCATGTTTATTTTATGTCATCACCTAAAAATCCTAGAGCTCAAAGACTTGCCTATGAATCATAAGCGAAGAAATGAGATAATTGGAGTTAAAGAATTTATTCTTTAAGAAGTCTTGAGAATTGGAGCTTTAAAAATGTAATTCTCTTCTCCCTCACGGTCCTGCGGACTACCGCCGCTCCGATTGCTTAAGATTCTCTTCTCCCTCTACTCTGTCCTGAATTACCGCCTTCAGCTTCTTGCATCATGTTTATATTACAAGTTCTTGCATCATGTTTAATTTTCAAGTCATCACCTTAAATCTTAAAGATAAAGAAATGGAATTGCATATCATATTTATAATTCCAAGCTATCACCTTATAAAGATAAGATTAAAATAAGGTTGCATAGCATGTTAATAATTCTAAGATGTCACCTAAATCTCTAAAGTTCAAGACTTGCTCCTTTTATCTTAAGTGAAAGATTTAACTATGAACATTCTTTCAAGTTATAAATCGGTCCCATGGTTAAGTTAGGCCTAAAGTCCTATGACTTCTTTCAAGTTTAACAAAAAGAATTAGTTCTAAAGGAGTTTTAAAACTTTGTAAGAATTTTATGGGAAGCTAGTAATTTTATGTGTACTTAAAATGTGATTTGATGCCTATCAAGAATTTGGTGTCATTGATTGATTTCCTGGTTTGTATGTTATAGTTGCTATTGCAAACAATGAAAACTTATGCATGAAATAAGGACATATTTTGTTACCTGGAAGAAAGTGTATCACTTAAGAGTGCAATTTGGGAAGATTCTGGCTAAGGAAAGATTTGGTATTTAAGCGTGTCCATTGTGACCCATCTTCTTTCCTGGGAATCTCCTAAATGCATGATTATAGTTGATATATATTATTCCAAAATAAGACTGTAAATAAGAAAATGTTATAATTATTATGAATTGCGAGTTGTAACATGCAAAGACTTATTGGTGACTTAAAATTTATAAGAAAATGATCCTTGGACCCATCAAACTATAGGTGGTGAAAAGGTGATTCTAGCCCCCTAACCTGTTCTCTCAAAAGGGTAGAGTCAGGACTTTAACTTATCAAAAAGGATAAGTATATGCTAGTGACGACTAGTAAGGTATGAGCTCATAACCTAGATTACTCCCAAATGGGTGGAGTATAGGGTGGCCCAAGGAAAATAATGAGGATGATAAGATTTTAAAGTCACCTAAGGTACTAAAGAAATAAATTATGTGCACCATGTCCATGTGTAGCTATTATGATATTCTTCTGCATAACATACATGAGTTGATGATGAGAAATATGATGTTCTTCTATGCATGTTATATTAATGATGATGATGAGGAATATGATGTAATGATAAAAGAAAAGTTCATTATAAATATGACATGTTAAGATTATGATGCATTATAAGACGCATAATTAAAATTGGCCGAATCTCGGTAAAAGTATTTTCTGAACTTAAAATTTAATCTTCGTATGTTCACTATTTTATAATAACCCCAGATTCCTGGAGACTTTGATGATGACACCGTAGAAGGATACCCTACTGAGAATTCTTTAGTAAGATTCTCACTCCCTTTCCTTTATTTCCATCATTGTCTTCAGATTCAGATGGCGACATTCGTCCTTTCGTTGACACCCACTTGGGAATTCCACTATGATCCGGTGCATCATTCGTATCACTTTGAAGGAAGGTGCTCGGTTCGTGTTTTTATTTACGTAGGTCGTCCATTTGCACATCCTCTCCCTAGTTATCGTTTTTCTCCTACTTCTCCCTATGGCGATGAAATGGTTTTCGAACATGCACATCCACTTGATGAAAGAATGTTACGTCTTATCCCGCCTCATCTGCTGTCCATGGTTTTCCAGAGTATAATCCACGAACGAGATATCTGAAACTGATCCTTTAGAGGACCCTCCTACTCATGCTTATTCTAGAGCTCTCACTCTCCCAAGTGTAAGAGAGGTAGTGAGGAAATAGTTGTTCAGCCGATGTTAGCAAGAAGATCGTCCATGCGACCCGCCTGGTGCATCTCGTGTGCCCCCTTCCGAGGAAGCTCGTCAGTGATCGGGTTTCTTCCCCCGTTTCCAAGACAGTGGCCCTAGAGAGTTCTTAAGTAGTCTTAAGAGTGTTATACATCCCAGTTTTAGAGTAGCCTTCCTCAGCTTTTAAGGTTATCTAGTTTAGGGGCATGAATTTCCTTATAAATAGTTTCCTATGGTGTGAAGGTGTAAGATATGATGTATGAACTTAACTCACCTTTTGAGTGAGGTTATTGTATATATGTTGTGATGTGCATTATGGATGTTATGTGATGGAGCCAATATGATATATTTAGATTCTTAAATGTCTTATTTTACTACCGCTTAATCGTTTATGTTATGCGCGACTCACGATTTCAATTATGTTAAAAAAAAAATGGCTCGTAATTTCATTAAGTATTTTCCAAATATGATGAAAGAACCAAAGCAAAGAGTAAAGTCTAGTCATTAATCCAATTCAACCTAGGTGTATGTGGTTAATTACTCACGAGAGGAGCATGAACGCCACCTAACCATAGTATGGAAATCCTGAAGGAAAAGAAACTATATGCCAAGCTTTCTAAGTGTGAATTCTGGTTGGATGAGGTGAAATTTTTAGGGCATGTAGTATCTAAGAAAGGAATTGCTTAGATCCTAGTAAGGTGGAAACGGTTGTAAACTGGGAAAGACCAACCACGGTAACTGAAGTAAGGAGCTTCTTAGGTTTAGCTGGTTATTACCGTCTTATCAAGGGATTTTCCCAGATTTCCCTTCCTCTGACTAAGCTAACTAGGAAAAACACCTCTTTTTCATGGACCCCAGAGTGTGAAAAGAGCTTTCAAGAGCTGAAACACAAGCTAACCTTAACCCCTTTTAGTGTTACCCAACCCCAATGTGCCTTTCGAAGTGTATTGTGATGCTTCGAGGAAGGGTTTGGGTTGTGTATGATGCAGGATAGGCAAGTGGTGACTTATGCATCGAGGCAACTCAAGCCACATGAGGCAAATTACCCCACCCATGACCTTGAGTTAGCCGCTTCGTGTTTGCTCTAAAGATTTGGAGACACCATTTATACGGAGTGAGGTTTTAGGTGTTTTCTGATCACAAGAGTTTGAAATATCTCTTTGATCAAAAAGAGCTAAACATGAGGCAAAGAAGGTGGATGGAGTTTTTAAAAGATTATGATTTCGGGTTAAACTATCATCCAGGTAAAGCTAATGTTGTAGCTGACGCCCTAAGTAGGAAATCCTTACAAGTGTCCCGTTTGATGGTGAAAGAGATTGAGTTAATTGAGCAATTTAGAGACCTTAACCTAGGAATGACCTTGACCACTAAGGGCATAAGAGCTTGTCACCTTAGTGTGACGAGTGAATTCAGGAAAGAATTGCTCAAGCCCAAAGGAAAGATACAAGAATTTCAAGAGACCTTGGAGGAAGAGCTGAGAGTTGAAAGGTTTTACCCAAGGGAATGATAGTTTATGGAGGTTTGAAGGTCGTATATGTGTACCTGCTAGTGGTGACCTCTGAAGGATATTTTGGAGGAAGCCCATAAGAGTCATTTCACCCTCCATCCTGGTGCCACCAAGATGTATCAAGATTTGAGGAAGATGTTCTGTGGCCTGGATTGAAAAAGGATGTGTGCACATGGGTGAATAAATGCTTGGTATGTCAAAAGGTGAAGATTGAGCACCAAAGACCTTCTGGAATGTTGCAACCCCTATCAATCCCGAGTGGAAATGGATAGTATCTCCATGGATTTTGTAAGTGGACTCCGAGGACCCAAGCGAATCATGACGCCATTTGGGTAATAGTGGATCGGTTGACTAAGTCAGCCCACTTTTTACCTATTAAGGTGACTTATTCCTTAGATAGGTTAGCATATATATTCAGGAGATAGTAAGGTTACACGGAGTACAGTCGACGATAATCTCGATTCAGATCCGCGATTCACATCACGGTTTTGGGAGCCTTTCAGAAGGCGTTTGGTTCAAAGTTGTGTTTGAGTACTTATCACCCCCAAACGGCAATTGAAAGAACTATCCAAACTTTGGAGGACATGTTGAGGGCATGTGTTTTAGATCAAAGAGAGAGTTGGGATAAGTACCTCATTATTGAGTTTGCATATAACAACAGTTATCATGCAAGTATCGGTATGGCACCATACGAGGCCCTCTATGGACGGAAGTGTCAATCACCTCTATGTTGGTATGAGCCCGAGAGCAAAGTCTACTCTGAACCTGATATTGTGAGGGAAACAACGGAACAAATTAAGAAAATTAAGGATAAAATTCTCCTGCTAAAGTCGAAGAAAACTATGCGGACAAGCGGCGAAAACCGCTAGATTTTCAAGAAGGGGACCATGTGTTCGTAAGAATCACCCCCACTAGATAGCATAGGACAATGAAAGTAAAGAAATTGAGCCCAGATTTCTTGGCCCATTTGAAATCCTTAGCAAAGTAGGATCCTGAGCTTACCGATAGCCCTTCCCAGGAGTCTGTCCAACTTTCATGATGTTTTCCATGTCTCCCAGTTAAGGAAATATCATTCTAACCCAAGTCATGTACTAGAGCCAGAACATGTGCAATTAAAAGATGACCTAACATTTAACTTACCACCCACGAGAATCATTGACCGAGGAATTAAGCAATTAAGAAATAAGGCTTGACCCCTGGTCAAAGTAGCATGGGGACGAGGTGAAACTGAAGAATTCACATGGGAGCTGGAATTACATGCAAGCACAGGACCAACCTTCTAGGTAACGATTTTGAGGGCGAAATTCTTTAAGGAGGGAAGTATTGTAACGCCTACTTTTACCTCATTTAGAATTACCGAATTACCCTAGGTAATTCTTATATAAATTGAGACCTAACAATCCTCAATAGAGGAATATAACATTAGAAAAGAAGTTATGAGCGATTCCTGAAGAGTTGCAAGCCCGAATTTCTACGTGTAAAATGACCAAAATGCCCTTAGGTTATTTTACTAGAAAATGAGGATCGTGGGCCTTGGCCATCCTAAGGGGATGTTCTGAGGATAATAGGGGATTGTTTGCATCCATATTTAAGTTTATGCCTTGCAAGCCATATTTATTTTATGTCATAACTAAATTCTCAAGAATAAATAAATGAACTTGCATATCTCATGTTTAAATTTCAAGCTTGCATTTCATGTTTAAATTTCAAGTTGTCACTTAATCTCTAAAGATAATAAAGAAGTTGCATCTCATGTTTATTTTATGCTCTCACTTTATTTTATAATGGCTAAAAGAATCAATGCATGACATGTTTATATTATGTCATCACCTAAAAATCCTAGAGCTCAAAGACTTGCCTATGAATCATAAGCTAAGAAATGAGATAATTGGAGTTAAAGAATTTATTCTTTAAGAAGTCTTGAGAATTGGAGCTTTAAAAAAAAATGTAATTCTCTTCTCCCTTTTCCCCGTTGACTATCGCGGTTGCTTAAGATTCTCTTCTCCCTCCTAGGTCCTATGCGATTACGCGCAAGTTTCTTGCATCATGTTTATATTACAAGTTCTTGCATCATGTTTAATTTTCAAGTTATCACCTTAAATCTTAAAGATAAAGAAATGGAATTGCATATCATGTTTATAATTCCAACCTATCACCTTATAAAGATAAGATTAAAATAAGGTTGCATAGCATGGTAATAATTCTAAGATGTCACCTATATCTCTAAAGCTCAAGACTTGCTCCTTTTATCTTAAGTGAAAGATTTAATTATGAACATTCTTTCAAGTTATAAATCGGTCCCATGGTTAAGTTAGGCCTAAAGTCCTATGACTTCTTTCAAGTTTAACAAAAAGAATTAGTTCTAAAAGAGTTTTAAAACTTTGTAAGAATTTTATGGGAAGCTAGTAATTTATGTGTACTTAAAATGTGATTTGATGCTTATTAAGAATTTGGTGTCATTGATTGATTCCCTGGTTTGTATGTTATAGTTGCTGTTGCAAACAATGAAAACTTATGCATGAAATAAAGACATATTCTGTTCCTGGAAGAAAGTGTATTATTGTAAGAGTGCAATTTGGAAAGATTCTGGCTAAGGAAAGATTTGGTATTTAAGCGTGTCCATTGTGACCCACCTCTCTCCTGGAATCTCCAGATGCATGATTACAGTTGGTATATATTATTTCGCATAAGACTATAAATGAGAAAATGTTATGATGATTATGAATGAAGAATTGTATTATGATATAACATGAAAAGACTTAAAGGTGACTCAAAATATATGAGAAAATGGTCCTTTGGACCAATCAAACTATAGGCAGTGAAAAGGTGATTCTTGCCCCCTAGTCTGTTCTCTCAAAAGGGTAGAGAATTTTTACTTATCAAAAGGGATAAGTATGTGCTGGTGACGACTAGCAAGGTATGAGCTCATAACCTAGATTACTCCCAAAAGGGTGGAGTATAGGGTAGCCCAGGAAAATAATGATGAAAGTAACTTTAAGTCACCTAAGAAACTAAGTAAATGTATTATGTGAATATGATGTTCTGCTATGCATAGTATTTATGAGATGATGATGAGAAATATGATGTTCTGCTATGCATAGTATTATGAAATGATGATGAGGAATATGATGTGATTTTATGCATAACTATGTTATTATATATGAAAGGAAAAGTTCATTATAAACATGACATGCTAAGTTTATGATGCATTATAAGACGCATGATTAAAATGAATGGACCTCGGTAAAGTATATTTCCAAACTAATTAAATGAATCTTAGCATGCTCACATTTTCATAATGAAACCGAGGTTCCTGGGACGATAATGATGACACGATACGTATGAGGTGAGTACCTGAGATTCTTTATAAGTTTCTCATTCCCTCTTTCTTTCTTTCCATCTCGTCTTCAGAAAGTGATGGTGATGTTCGTGATTCCTGTTAATGCTCTCACCTGGTAGATGCACGTGATCTTGTGAAAGCTTATTATCCTTGAGGAACGTATTGCTAGACCTTGAGCGTGAACTGGATATCTATTCCTATCTGTGAAGTGTTATAAATAGGTGCCGTTAATAGATGTTTTTCCATCCATATATTATTTATGTTTTGTTAGATTGCCTACATCTAGCTTAACTCTGTTGATAGGCAAAATATCTATGTGAAATGTAATTATGGATATCATATGATAGAGCCAATATGATGTGTTCTTCATGATATGTCTTTTTATTTTCTGCTTTATCCGATTATCGTCCACGTTATGCGCGGCTCACGTTTTCAATTATGTTTTTTAAAAAAATGGCTCGTAATTTCACTAAGTATTTTCAAAGCATGATTAAGGAACGGAAGCAAAGAGTAAAGTCTAGTAATTAATCAGATACGACCTAGGCGTATTGGGTGTTACATTTAGAAATTACCAAATTACCCTAGGTAATTTTTCATATAATTAAACCGAACAATCCTCAACAAAGGAATATAACATTAGAAGAAAGGTTAGGAGCAATTCGTGCGAGAGTTGCAAACCCGATTTCTGTACGTGTAACATTACCAAAATGCCCCTAAGGTTATTTTATCAGAAAATGAGGATCGTGGGCCCCACCCATCCTCAAGGGGATGTTTTGAGGAAAATAAGGGATTATTTGTGTTATGTGTGTTAATAGAGGAAAAGAATCTTAATTTTGAGCTTCGATGTGCGAAATGACCAAAACGCCTCGGCCTCTTTTAACTCCGATTTGCATGCCGACTGAGCGAACCTCACTAAAATGTTTTAAAACATGTTTTTAAGCTATGTTTGACCATTGGTTAAGCTCGAATGGACTCCAATTTTTTGAGCGAATGACCATTTTGCCCCTCTTTTGCAAGTTTGCAAATTTTGACATTTTTGATTCGTAGCAAAACCTAAGCAATATTAGGCTCAAATTAAAGCTTATTAAATTCTAATTACTAATCTAGAGTCAAAATTATTTATTTAGATTGATTAGAACCTAAAATTGCTTAAAAACACTCAAATTGCTAAACTTGAAAGAATCTTCATAATTAAAATTCTCACTTAAGATAAAAGGAGCAAGTCTTGAGCTTAAGAGATTTATGTGATATCTTAGAATTATAAACATGCTATGCAACCTCATTTTAATCTTGTCATTATAAGGTGATAACTTGGAATTATAAACATGATATGCAAATCCATTTCTTTATCTTTAAGATTTAAGGTGATGACTTGAAAATTAAACATGATGCAAGAGCTTGAAATATAAACATGATGCAAGAAACTGGAGCGCGTAGTCCAGGACTAGTGGAGGGAGAAGAAAATCTTAAGAAACCAGAGCGGAATCCGCATTGGACCGGTGAAGGGAGAAGAGAATTATTATTACATCTTTTTAAGCTCCAATCTCAAGACTTCTTAAAGAATCAATTCTTTAACTCCAATAATCTTATTTCTTTGCTTGTGATACTTGGGCAAGTCTTTGAGCTCTAGGATCTTTAGGTGATGACATAAAAATAAACATGTCATGCGTTAATTCTTTTAGCCATTATAAAATAAAGTGAGAGCATAAAATAAATATGAAATGCATCCTCTTTATTATCTTTGAAGATTAAGTGACAACTTGAAATATAAACATGAAATGCAAGCTTGGAAATTTAAACATGAGATATGCAAGTTCATTTATTTATTCTTGAGAATTTAGTGATGACATTAAAAGTAAACATGTTTATGCAAGGCATAAACTTAGACATGGATGCAAGTTCCTTTTATTTCTTTACTAGAGCTCTTCCAAGACTTTAGAGAAATATAAATTCAACCCAATATATATATCTTAGCAAGACAAAGTGAAAAATACATCTTTCAAGTTCTAAACTCAAGATCTTTATTTTTACATCATAAAAACATCGTTCTTTAAAGTTTTGCATCAAGTGGAATTTCAAGTTTTAAAGGCCTAACTTGTGATGAATTTACAACCAACACTCAAGGTCCTCATCATCAAGCTATCATCATATTCCTTCTTAGCCCATTTGGCCGAAATCATTAAAGAAAAATAAGGATAGAAAAATTGAAATTGTAAAGCTTTAAAAACTAGTGAAACCTTCAAGTTTTAGAGGTCTAACTTGTGAAGGCTTTGCAACCAACACTCAAGAACCTCATCATCAAACCATGGTCTCATCATAATCTAGGCCATCAGGCCAAAATGTTTTTAAAAGAAAAGGGAAAACAAACGAAATTGAAAGCTAGAAGAAAGTCCATGAAATCATCATTTTTGAGCTAGAAACATAACTTGTCATAGCATAAGATGAACTTAGAAACAACTCCCTACCTAATCTGATTTGAAGGAAAGGAAGAGAACTTGGTTTCTTTGAGTGAAATGGAAGAAAATCTCTTTGAAAACTGAAGAGAGAATTCAGCCAAGGAGGAGGAAGAAAGAAAGCTTTTGGTGCTTCTAAGAACTAGAATTGTGTAAGTTATGATCAAAGGCTTCTAACACCTCTTCAAGCATGCCTATTTATAGAGATTTTGAAGCTCATAAATGGACAAATGAAGGAGGAAGGCTGATGGATTTTCATGGGGAACAAAGGGAGGAAAATCATTCCTTGTTTAAGGCATGTTTTATGCCATGTTTGAGGGAATTTTTGGCATTTTGTTTTAGTGTATCTTTGGGCAATTATTCTAATTCATAATGGCATCAATAATTTCATCCATTACAGCCCAAGGAGGAGAAATTTGTGTGTTCCATGCATTATTTAGGTGTAGGTAAGGTATCTTTGCAAATTAGAGAATTTGCAATTAAGGGCTTAGGTGAATTAGTAAGCAATTTGAGTGTTTTAAAGCAATTTTAGGTTCTAATCAATTTAAATAAATAATTTTGACTCTAGATTAATAATTAGAATTTAATAAGCTTTAATTTGAGCCTAATATTGCTTAGGTTTCGTTAGACGAATCAAAAATCTCAAAATTTGTAAAACTTGCACAAAGACGGGCAAAACGGTCATTTTACTTAAAAATTGCCCGAGACTACCGAGCTTAACCAATGGTTAATCATGGCTTAAAAACACCTTTTAAAACATTTTAGTGAGGTTCGGGCTCAGCGGCACGCAATCGGGTTAAAACGGCAGGGCGTTTTGGTCATTTCGCGCGAGCTCAAAATTATGATTCTTCTCCTCTATTAACACACATAACACAAACAATCCCTTATTAACATCAAAACATCCCCTTGAGGATGGGTGGGGCCCACGATCTCATTTTCTGAGTAACCTCAGGGAATTTTGGTCATTTTACACGTAAAAATTGGGGTTTGCAATACTTACACGAATTGCTCCTAACTTCTCTTCTAACGTTATATTCCTTTATTAAGGATTGTTTGGTCTCAAATTTTATATAATATTTACCTACGGTAATTCGGTAATTCTTAATGACAGTAAAAATTGGGGCGTTACATTACTCCCCTCCTTAAAAAGAATTTCGCCTCGAAATTCGTTACCTGAGAAGCTGATATGTGCTTGCATATCTGATTCCAGCTTCCATGTAACTTCTTCGGTTTCACCTCGTCCCCATGCTACTTTGACTAGGGGTACAACCTTGTTCCTTAACTGCTTAACTTTCCTTAACGATTCTCGTGGGTGGTAAGTTAAACGTTAGGTCATCTCTTAATTGTACATGTTCTGGCTCTAGTACATGACTTGGGTCAGAATGATATTTCCTTAACTGGAGACATGGAAAACATCATGAAGGTTGGAGAGACTTGGGGGTAGGGCTATACGGTAGGCTACAGACCCTATTTTGCTAAGGATTTCAAACGGACCAAGAAATCTGGGCTCAATTTCTTTACTTTCATTGCTCGCCTATGCCTGGGGGTGACTTAGGAACACATGGTCCCCTTCTTGAAAATCTAGCGATTTTCGCCGCTTGTCCGCATAGTTTTTCTGCGACTTTGAGCAGTGAGAATCTTATCCCTAATCTTCTTGATTTGTTCCGTCGTTTCCCTCACAATATCCGTCCAAGTAGACTTTGCTCTCGGGCTCATACCAACATAGAGGTGATTGACACTTCCGTCCATAGAGGGCCTCGTATGGTGCCATACCGATACTTGCATGATAACTGTTGTTATATGCAAATTCAATCAGTGTAGGTACTTATCCCAACTCCCTCTTTGATCTAAAACACATGCCCTCAACATGTCCTCCAAAGTTTGGATAGTTCTTTCAGATTGACCGTCCGTTGGGGGTGATAAGCCGTCTAGACACAGCTTTGAACCAAATGCCTTCTGAAAGGCTCCCCAAAATCGTGATGTAAATCGCGGATCCCGATTCGATTATCATCGACGGACTCCGTGTAATCTTACTATCTCCTAATATATAATTGTGCTAACCTATCCAAGGAATAAGTCACCTTAATAGGTAAAAAGTGGGCTGATTTAGTCAACCGATCCATTATTACCCAAATGGCGTCATGATTCGCTTAGGTCCTTGGTAGTCCAGTTACAAAATCCATGGAGACACTATCCCACTTCCATTCGGGGATTGACAAAGGTTGCAACATTCCAAGGTTTTTGGTGTTCAATCTTCACCTTTTGACACACCAAGCACTTATTCACCCATGTGCACACATCCTTCTTCAAACCTGGCCACCAGAACATCTTCTTCAAATCTTGATACATCTTGGTTGCACCTGATGAAGGGTAAAATGGCTCTTATGGGCTTCCTCCAAAATATCCTTTCGAGGTCACCACTAGCAGGTACACATATACGACCTTCAAACCTCCACAAACTATCATTCCCTTGGGTAAAACCTTTCAACTTATCAGCTCTTATTGCTTCTAAGGTCTCTTGAAATTCCGTATCTTCCCTTTGGGCTTGAGCAATTCTTTCCTTGAATTCACTCGTCACACTAAGATGGCAAGCTCTTATGCCCTTAGTGGTCAAGGTCATCCCTAGGTTTAAGTCTCTAAACTTCTCAATTAACTCAACCTCCTTCACCATCAAACGGGATACTTGTAAGGATTTCCTACTTAGGGCATCGGCTACAACGTTAGCTTTGCCTGGATGATAGTTTAACCTGAAATCATAATCTTTTAAGAACTCCATCCACCTTCTTTGCCTCATGTTTAGCTCTTTTTGATCAAAGAGATATTTCAAACTCTTGTGATCGGAGAACACCTCAAACTTAATGCCATATAAATGGTGTCTCCAAATCTTCAGAGCAAACACACGACGGCTAATTCAAGGTCATGGGTAGGGTAATTTGCCTCATGTGGCTTGAGTTGCCTCGACGCATAGGCCACCACTTGCCTATCTTGCATCAGGACACAACCCAAACCCTTCTTGAAGCATCACAGGATACTTCGAAAGGCACATTGGGGTTGGGTAATACCAAAACAGGGGTTGAGGTTAGCTTGTGTTTTAGCTCTTGAAAGCTCTTTTCACACTCCTGGGTCCATGAAAAGGGGTGTTCTTCCTAGTTAGCTTGGTCAGAGGTAGGGAAATCTGGAAAATCCCTTGATAAACCGACGGTAATAACCGGCTAAACCCAAAAAGCTCCTTACTTCAGTTACCGTGGTTGGTCTTTCCCAGTTCACGACCGTTTCGACCTTACTAGGATCTAGGCAATTCCTCTCTTAGACACTACATGCCCTAAAAATTTCACCTCATCCAACCAGAATTCACACTTAGAAAGCTTGGCATATAGTTTCTTTTCCTTAGGATTTCCAGGACTATGGTTAGGTGGCATTCATGCTCCTCGTGGGTCTTAGAGTAGATGAGAATATCATCTATGAAGACAACCACGAACTGATCTAAATAGGGTCTAAAGATCCTATTCATGTAATCCATAAAAATTGCTGGAGCATTGGTTAATCCAAAGGACATTACTGCAAACTCAAATGGCCGTATCGAGTGCGAAAGGCCGTTTTCGGTATATCTTCATCTCTTACTCTAATCTGGTGGTAACCTGACCTCAAATCAATCTTAGAAAACACTGTTGCACCTTTAAGCTGGTCCATCAAGTCATCTATCCTAGGCAAAGGGTATTTGTTCTTCATTGTCACTTTATTCAATTGCCTATAGTCAACACACATCCTCATACTCCCATCCTTTTTCTTCACAAACAACACAGGGGCTCCCAAGGTGACGCACTAGGCCTAACAAACTTTTTCTCCAATAAATCCTCCAATTGAGCTTTCAACTCGGTCAATTCTAATGGGGACATCCTGTATGGGGCTATGGATATGGGACCTACACAAAGCAATTCTATGGAAAACTCTATCTCTCTTGGGGGAAACTCTGGTATCTCATCTGGAAATACTTCGGGATAATTCCTTACTATTGGTATCTCATCGATACTTTGCTCAAAGTCTACATCACTAGCGGCTAGGAAAATATAACCTTTATTCTCACCCTTACCATAGTCTATTTCCACGCAGTTATGTATAGACTTATGGGTTTCTTAGGTTCAATGGGAACAGGAAGAAAAGTGATATTTTCTCATAGCAATTTAACAGGACACGGTTGGCTTCAAGCCAATCCATGCCAAGAATCACATCTAAACCTTGCATGGGTAAGCAAATAAGATCTAAAACAAAGGATCTATTCCCTATAACAAAATTGCAATCTAAACAACATTTACAAGTCCTAACGGGTTTTCCAGGAGGGTAGAAACAATAAGGTCAAAAGGAAGTTCAGTCACATGTAAGTTAAGGCTTTTAACACATGAGTGGGAGATAAAAGAATGGAAGCGCCAGAATCATATAGTACAATTAAGTCTTTTCCATACATGTTACACTTACCTTCCACGAGATTCCTTGACTTCGTCGTTTCTTCAGGATTAATGGTAAAAACCCTTCCTTGATATTACGGCTTGGGATTGGGGGTTGGGGTTCCTCCGTGCATTCTCGAGAGTGGCCGGCTTTCACACTAATAGCATACATTTGTTCCGGCTCAGGGCATGCTCCCATGATTCTTGCCGCACTTGGGTCCATGGATGATGGGGGTCGTGGAGGTGCTGCTGGACCCCTTTGTGGTGCTTTCCCTTGTTGTTGTTATTGTTGTTGTTGTGATTGTTGTTGGGGTTGTTGTTGTAGCGGTTGCGTCATAGCGGTTGTTGTTGTTGTTCGGCCTTCCTTGTTGAAAGTTCCTTTGTGGACCTTGGGGTCTCGATTGAGGTGGGAATGGGGGTCGTTCTGCCTCTTGAACCTGACCTTGAGGTGTCAGCTTCTGGTGATATTATCGGACTTTGAGGTGCTCAACTTTCTCTGCCCTTCTTCAATGATGCGGCATTTGTTAACTAGGGTAGAGAAATCCCTAATCTCCAAATGCGCAACTCCACATTAAGCTCCGCCTTTAAACCTGACTCGTATTTAATGCATTTCCAATACTCATTTGGGTTACCCTGATACATCCTTGAGAACTTAATGAGTTCCTCAAATCTGGCAGTGTACTGGGCTACATTCATGTTTCCTTGCACAAGTTGCATGAACTCAATGTCCTTGGCATTTTGACAACTCTGGAAATACTTCTCATAAAAATGGACCTTAAATAACTCCCAATCAATGTCCACGTCCGCCTCCAAGAGTCTTCGAGCACCTGTCCACCAGAAGGGCATCACCCTCGAGCATATGGGTGGCAAAAGTAACCTTCGCTCCTCTGAGCATGGGACTAGAGCAAAGACCTTCTCATATTTGAATCCATTCTCCTGCAACATTTGGATTGAGGGTCCCCTGAATACTGGTGGGTTCGCCTTGCGAACTCCCCAAAAGAGCGTGTTCGGGGATCTCATGGCCTTGATTCGCATTAGCTTGGCAATCCTGATCCATTCGATCCATCATCATCCTCATTGTCCTTGCCACATCACGGAGTGCTTCGGAGTTTTGTTGTTCTGGTTATTCTGTGCGCGTTCCTAGTCTATTGTCGACATGCCATTGGTCCCTATACACACAAAACAGCAACACTGAGGTGATCAGGCTCAACATTCCATGAAAAGTGAGCAAGTTACCATGGCACGTGCAACATACAGGTCATGCATCTCTAATCCTCAAGCTCATCCTAATGATAAACATATACACATGACATTTCTAACGTAGTATGCTTTAGAAGCATAGCCAGTCCAATCCTCAGGCTCCATGAGACCAACCTCTTACCAAAATGTAACACCCTAATAATTAACCCAATACACCTAGGTATTCTGATTAATTACTAGACTTTACTCTTTGCTTCAGTTCCTTAATCATGCTTTGAAAATACTTAGTGAAATTACGAGCCATTTTTTTTTTAAACATAATTGAAAACGTGAGCCGCGCTTAACGTGAATGATTTAGCAAAATTTAAAAGACACATAGGAATTTACAAACATCACATCATAATATATTGGCTCCATCATACAGCATCCATAATTACATATCATATAGATATTTTGCCTACCAACAGAATAAGACTAAGTGTAGGCAATCTAACAAAACATAAATAATATATGGATGGAAGGACATCCATTAA
The DNA here is from genome assembly GCA_030441495.1 of Dalbergia oliveri. NCBI lineage: Eukaryota > Viridiplantae > Streptophyta > Magnoliopsida > Fabales > Fabaceae > Dalbergia > Dalbergia oliveri. Next base: position 39,119,183 of record JAMLFY010000004.1, on the reverse strand, counting down.
TGGCACCTAGTAATAACACTCCAGGGATAGGGATAGATATCTGAAATATACGAGTGAAACTAGCAGGATCAAGTTCAGTACCTGAAGCTTCAATGTGATTCACGAACACTTCCTTCCTTTCTGAAGACGAGATGGAAAGAAAAATAGAGGGAGTGAGAAACTTATAAAAAATCTCAGGGTACTCACCTCATGATGCATTGTGTCATCATCATCGTCCCCAGGAACCTCAGGGTTATTATGAAATAGTGAGCATGCTAAGATTGATTTATTAAGTTTGAAAATATACTTTACCAAGGTTCGTCGGTTTTAATCATGCGTCTTATAATGCATCATAAACTTAGCATGTCATGTTTATAATGAACTTTTCCTTTTATCAACACATCGTATTCTTCATCATCATATCATAAATACTATGCATAAAAGAACATCATATTTCTCATCATCAAATCATAAATACTATGCATAAAGAACATCATATTTCTCATCATCATCTCATAAAATGCTATGCACGGAAGAACATCATACCATAATAGCTATGCACAAGACATGGTGCACATATTTCATTCCTTTAGTGTCCTAGGTGACTTAAAATCTTGTCATCATCATCATTATTTTCCTTGGGGCCACCCTATACTCCACCCTTTTGGGAGTAATCTAGGTTATGAGCTCATACCTTACTAGTCGTCACTAGCATATACTTATCCCTTTTGATAAGTTAAAATCCCAACTCTACCCTTTTGAGAGAACGTGCTAGGGGGCAAGAATCACCTTTTCACCACCTCTAGTCTGATGGGTCTAAAGGATCATTTTCTCAAGATCACCTTTTCACCACCTATAGTCTGATGGGTCCAAAGGATCATTTCCTCATGAGTTTAAGTCACCATTAAGTCTTAGCATGTTATATCATAATCATCAAGATGCATGAACATTCTCATTGTTTGCAATAGCAATTATAACATGCAAGCCATGAAATCATTCAATAATATCAAATTCTCAGTAGGCATTACATCATCATATAAATTGACATTCCAAAGCATCAAAAGATGTCATCTAAAATTTTCAGGAAGCTCCCTTAAATAACCGAACTCTAAAATTGGGTAACCTTAATTATCAAACTAATTACTTATGCATCTAAGGGATTTATTACCATCAATTATAAGCCTTAAGAACATTATTAGACTATATGGGGTAGCATAGACAGTAAGTTGTTCTTAAGATTTTACGTGCTAGAAGTTACGTTTTTAACCCTTTCTCGTTACCGTCTTTCCCTATGATGCTAAAATTAATTATTAAACCAATTATGAATCATTGTCCCTTATCTAAACATAATAATATCTGGTTCTTAAGGTCACTAAAGGCTCTGGACAAATGCATAAATTTCATTCTCTAAAGTTCTAGAAATCTTGCTTTTATGGTTTTCTAGGAAGCTAGTTTTATCTCTAACATGCATAGAATAAACCATAATTATCACAACTTCAAACATATTAAATCATCATCATTTATTGGTACTAATCTCATATCAGAAGCCGAATTATGAACCTCATATAATTGTATAAAATCACATTTTAAGTGAACATAAAATATTAGTTTCCCGTAGAATCCTTGCAAAGCTTTAAAACTCTTTTAGAAACTAATTCTTTTTAAAAGAATCTTCATAATTAAAATTCTCACTTAAGATAAAAGGAGCAAGTCTTGAGCTTAAGAGATTTATGTGATATCTTAGAATCATAAACATGCTATGCAACCTCATTTTAATCTTGTCATTATAAGGTGATAACTTGGAATTATAAACATGATATGCAAATCCATTTCTTTATCTTTAAGATTTAAGGTGATGACTTGAAAATTAAACATGATGCAAGAGCTTGAAATATAAACATGATGCAAGAAACTGAGCGCGTAGTCCGCAGAGGACCAGTGAGGGAGAAGAAAATCTTAAGAAATTAGCGCGGAATCCGCATGGACCTGAAGGGAGAAGAGAATTATTATTACATCTTTTTAAGCTCCAATCTCAAGACTTCTTAAAGAATCAATTCTTTAACTCCAATAATCTTATTTCTTTGCTTGTGATACTTGGGCAAGTCTTTGAGCTCTAGGATCTTTAGGTGATGACATAAAAATAAACATGTCATGCGTTGATTCTTTTAGCCATTATAAAATAAAGTGAGAGCATAAAATAAATATGAGATGCATCCTCTTTATTATCTTTGAAGATTAAGTGACAACTTGAAATATAAACATGAAATGCAAGCTTGGAAATTTAAACATGAGATATGCAAGTTCATTTATTTATTCTTGAGAATTTAGTGATGACATTAAAAGTAAACATGTTTATGCAAGGCATAAACTTAAACATGGATGCAAGTTCATTTTATTTCTTTACTAGAGCTCTTCCAAGACTTTAAGAAATATAAATTCAACCCAATATATATATCTTAGCAAGACAAAGTGAAAAATACATCTTTCAAGTTCTAAACTCAAGATCTTTATTTTTACATCATAAAAACATCATTCTTTAAAGTTTTGCATCAAGTGGAATTTTCAAGCTTTAAAGGCCTAACTTGTGATGGATTTACAACCAACACTCAAGGTCCTCATCATCAAGCTATCATCATATTCCTTCTTAGCCCATTTGGCCGAAATCATTAAAGAAAAATAAGGATAGAAAAACCAAAATTGTAAAGCTTTAAAAACTAGTGAAACCTTCAAGTTTTAGAGGTCTAACTTGTGAAGGCTTTGCAACCAACACTCAAGAACCTTATCATCAAACCATGGTCTCATCATAATCTAGGCCATCAGGCGAAATGTTTTTAAAAGAAAAGGGGAAAACAAACCGAAATTGAAAGCTAGAAGAAAGTCCATAAAATCATCATTTTTGAGCTAGAAACATAACTTGTCATAGCATAAGATGAACTTAGAAACAACTCCCTACCTAATCTGATTTGAAGGAAAGGAAGAGAACTTGGTTTCTTTGAGTGAAATGGAAGAAAATCTCTTTGAAAAACTGAAGAGAATTCGGCCAAGGAGGAGGAAGAAAGAAAGCTTTTGGTGCTTCTAAGAACTAGAATTGTGTAAGTTATGATCAAAGGCTTCTAACACCTCTTCAAGCATGCCTATTTATAGAGATTTTGAAGCTCATAAATGGACAAATGAAGGAGGAAGGCTGATGGATTTTCATGGGGAACAAAGGGAGGAAAATCATTCCTTGTTTAAGGCATGTTTTATGCCATGTTTGAGGAAATTTTTGGCATTTTGTTTTAGTGTATCTTTGGGCAATTATTCTGATGCATAATGGCATCAATAATTTCATCCATTACAGCCCAAGGAGGAGAAATTTGTGTGTTCCATGCATTATTTAGGTGTAGGTAAGGTATCTTTGCAAATTAGAGAATTTACAATTAAGGGCTTAGGTGAATTAATAAGCAATTTGAGTGTTTTAAAGCAATTTTAGGTTCTAATCAATTTAAATAAATAATTTTGACTCTAGATTAATAATTAGAATTTAATAAGCTTTAATTTGAGCCTAATATTGCTTAGGTTTCGTTAGACGAATCAAAAATCTCAAAATTTGTAAAACTTGCACAAGACAGGGTAAAACGGTCATTTTACTTAAAAATTGCCCGAGACTACCCGAGCTTAACCAATGGTTAATCATGGCTTAAAAACACCTTTTAAAACATTTTAGTGAGGTTCAGGCTAGTCGGCACGCAATTGGGGTTAAAACGAGGAGGGGCGTTTTGGTCATTTCGCGTTAGAGCTCAAAATTATGATTCTTCTCCTCTATTAACACACATAACACAAACAATCCCTTATTAACATCAAAACATCCCCTTGAGGATGGGTGGGGCCCACGATCCTCATTTTTGAGTAAAATAACCTCAGGGGCATTTTGGTCATTTTACACGTACAGAAAATTGGGGTTTGCAATACTTGCACGAATTGCTCCTAACTTCTCTTCTAACGTTATATTCCTTTATTAAGGATTGTTTGGTCTCAAATTTTATATAATATTTACCTACGAATTCGGTAATAATGATAGTAAAAATTACAGTAAAAATTAGGGCGTTACAGGTTCCTGCTTTACCGCTCAGTTCTTAAGATTCTCTTCCCTCCACTTGGTCCAGTGCGGACTACCGCGCTCCATTTTCTTGCATCATGTTTATATTTCATGTTCTTGCATCATGTTTAATTTTCAAGTCATCACCTTAAATCTTAAAGATAAAGAAATGGATTTGCATATCATGTTTATAATTCCAAGTTATCACCTTATAATGACAAGATTAAAATGAGGTTGCATAGCATGTTTATGATTCTAAGATATCACATAAATCTCTTAAGCTCAAACTTGCTCCTTTCATCTTAAGTGAGAATTTTAATTATGAAGATTCTTTCATGTTTAGCAAAAAGAATTAGTTTCTAAAAGAGTTTTAAAGCTTTGCAAGGATTCTACAGGAAACTAACATTTTATGTTCACTTAAAATGTGATTTTATACAATTATATGAGATTCATGATTCGGCTTCTGATATGAGATTAGTACCAATAAATGATGATGATTTAATATGTTTGGAGTTGTGATAATTATGGTTTATTGTTAAGAGAACGATTCTATGCATGTTAGTGACAAAACTAGCTTCCTAGAACAACGTAAATCTAGAATTTACCTAGTCTTTGACCCCTTTAAGTTTATCCAATGCCAAATCTGTTTTAGTATGTTATAATTTTGTCCAAGATTAGTTAGCCATGAAAACTTGGTATCAATTAGTGTAGGATTTATCTTAACACTAAAAATGAAACTAGTAACTAAAAAGTAAAAGCAAGATTTTTTTAGAACTCTAAAGAATGAAATTTATGCATTCTATCCAGAATTATTAGCAACTATAAGAACCAGATTTTATTATGTTTAGATAAGGGAGAATAATTCATAATCGGTTTAGTAATTAATGTTAGCATCGTAGGGAAGCTGGTAGCAAGGGTTAAAACGCAACTTCTAACACATTGTAAAACCTTAAGAATTACTACCTATGCTGCCCCATAGAGTTTAATAATGTTCCTAAGCCTTATAATTAATTGTAATAATGGTAAAGAATCCCTTAGATGCATAATTAATTAGTTTGGCAATTGAGGTTACCCGATTCTAGAGTTTCGTTTGTTTAAGACTTTTATAAGGATTTATGATGATGCCTCTTTGATGTTTTAAGTGATAAGTCTATAAAGTGATTTGATGCTTATTAAGTATTTGATGCCATTGAATGATTCCCTAGCTTGCATGTTATAGTTGCTGTTGCAAACAATGAAAATGCTTATGCATAAAATAAAGAAATAATCTCTGTTATTTAAAAATTACCTTTGTTGTTGGAAGAAAGTGTACTACTGAAAGTGTAATTTGGAAAGGTTATGGCTAGGAAAGACTTAGTATTTAAGCGTGTCCATTGTGCCCCACCTCTTTTTCCTGGAATCTCCCGGATGCATGATTACAGTTGTATATATATTATTCCAAAATAAGACTATAAACGAGAAAATGTTATAAATGATTATGAATTGAGAATTGTATTATGATATAACATGCAAAGACTTAAAGGTGACTTAAAATATATGAGGAAATGACCCTTTGGACCCATCAGACTATAGGTGGTGAAAAGGTGATCCTAGAAAATGATCCTTTGGACCCGTCAAACTATAGGCGGTGGAAAGGTGATTCTTGCCCCTAGTCCGTTCTCTCAAAAGGGTAGAGACGAAATTTTTACTTATAAAAAGGATAAATATGTGCTGGTGACGACTAGCAAGGTATGAGCTCATAACCTAGATTACTCCCAAAAGGGTGGAGTATAAGGTGGCCCAGGAAAATGATGATGAAAATAACTTTAAGTCACCTAAGGAACTAAGTAACGTATTATGTGATTATGGTGTTCTTCTATGCATAGTATTTATGAGATGATGATGAGAAATATGATGTTCTTCTATGCATAGTATTTATGATATGATGATGAGGAATATGATGTGGTCTTATGCATAACTATGTTATTATATGTGAAAGGAAAAGTTCATTATAAACATGACATGCTAAGTTTATGATACATTATAAGACGCATGATTAAAGCGACGAACCTCGATAAAGTATATTTTTGAACTTAATAAATCAATCTTAGCATGCTCACTATTTCATAATGAAACTTGAGGTTCCTGGGGACGATGATGATGACACAATGCATCATGAGGTGGGTACCCTACTGAGATTCTTTTTATAAGTTTCTCACTCCCTCTATTTTTCTTTCCATCTCGTCTTCAGAAAAAGGAAGCGTTCGTGAATCACATTGAGGCTTTCACCTGGTAGTGAACTTGATCCTGAGTTTCACTCGTATATTTCAGATATCTATCCCTATCCTTGGAGTGTTATTACTAGGTGCCATTAATGGATATCCTTCCATCCATATATTATTTATGTTTTGTTAGATTGCCTACACCTAGTCTTATTCTGTTGGTAGGCAAACTATCTATGTGTTATGTAATTATGGATGTTATATGATGGAGCCAATATGATGTGTTTTTCATGCTATGTCTGCACGTTATCGCTTTATTTCGATTATTGTTCACGTCATGCGCGGCTCACGTTTTCAATTATGTTTTAACAAAAAAAATGGCTCGTAATTTCACTAAGTATTTTCAAAGTATGATGAAAGAACTGAAGCAAAGAGTAAAGTCTAGTAATTAATCAGATACAACCTAGGTGTATCGGTTAATTATTAGGGTGTTACACTTGGTATACTGTTGTGATGTTTTTCTGTTAAGTCTACTAGGCTTTTAATAGATTTTTGTACCATCAGGAATTCTGTTACATCTCTTGGTTAGCAATAATTCTTATCAATTTTTCAATGATTAAACCAAGTTCCCTGCGATGGGTTTCAAGCTATTTCTACTATGAATCAACATTCCTTGGACAATAATTGCTCCTAAATTTTCAAAGATATAAGCCAAGTCTTGCTGCCACTTTTTTGAGATTTGATTATTATGTATAGCAAGATCATACAACCCAAGAATTAATCTAAAATTCCAGCACATACCCATTAGAACGCCTCTTATATCATACGAACCAAGAATTACTGCTATAAGATTTTAGCACATAAAATTCCAGCACATGAAATTCCAATACACAGGATTTCATAATAATCCAAGCACTTATAAATTCTAAAATTCTAAAATAAAAATTCAGGTTTTTAGTATACATAATCTCATCACAACTTAATCCATCATAAATTCTAAAATTTGGTTTTAGATTTTTAGCAAGCATAACCTCAACAAAGTTCAAGCACTTATCTTAGCAAAATAGCCAAACATCATGAAGTAAAAGACTAGAATAATTTCCTACCTTCCTCAAGCTTTTTCTCTAGTTCTTTTTATTTATCAACCTCAAACCCCTTTCTTTTCAGCCCCTATTTTGTGCTGCCATGTGGACCAAGTGCAAGAAAAAATAAAGTTTTCAATTGATCTTGATGTAGAGAAGATGTTCTTGAAGTAGTTTAGATGCTTACCTAGGAGTATCCTTTGTAGTTATGGTAGTTCGGTAGAGTTTTTCCAAAGAGAAAATTTAGAAAATGGAGAAGTGAAGAAAGAAAGCAACGAAAGAGAAAGAGATGGAAAAACGTGGTTCTATGCAAAACCAAGAAGAAAAGAAATTTCTTTGCCTTTTTTCTTTTTATGAAGCTACTAACTTGGAGAGAAAGTAAGGAAATTAATATTTCCGGATCGATTTGTCTTGTATTAGTATTAGAAATATCTATATTTATTTAATTATCGTAGGTAAAAATCATTTAGATCCGATAATATCCATTATTTTTACTAGACTCATGTTTTGATGTACCGGTTATTATCACCTCGTGTACCAATTATTACTATTTTGATACCTATCGATACCTAAATAATTTTACTGGGTTAAAAATATTTATTTAACCTTATCATATTTTTTTCATTGTCTTTATACCATTTATAAGTCTTATTCTATATCTCTGATTATAATTTTATTATATTGAATTTTTTAATAATATTAAATAAATTTTCATTTTTTAGAATCCTTATATTGTTTCGATCATAACCGCGTCTATCGAAATTTTTAAACTCCCTACCGATTACTCAAAATTTATTATTTTATCAAGACAATACAAAAGGCGAGTCGTTACAACACATGTAGATCTTCTTTTGTGTCTTGGAAATGAAGTCTAGAAGAGTAGCTCTGTGTAGAGTCACTTTTTCTAGTTGCAAAAGTCGTTGTCTAATAGAGGTTTTTGAATCCACCTTCAGAAACTACTTTTTGCTTTCTGAATGAAGTTTCTGAACTTTTTCTTCTAGAAGCTTGCAGTTGACCAAGTTGAAAAGAAATGTCACTATCAGTCCCTACCAGTTTGACTTTGAAATTTGAATTTCAAATTTTCCCTCCCATTTTTGCAAAGTGCAATTTTATAGTAAATGTACTTTCTGAAGTGTTGTTTCAGTTCCTAGACAATCCTTCGACATTCCATTCTTTAATCAAAGCTTGTTGTAAAGGAAATAATCACAATCATGATGATTGAAGATGGTAACCACACTTTTCTTCAGAGTTGGATTGAAATCTTCACTTGAATCTTGCTTTCTGAAGTCATGGCATGCTTTCTGAAGATATGAACCTTGGTTTCTGTTCTTGAATTTCCTTTCATGCGTTGAGCATAGAGACGTTCATTTCAAGATTTAATCATATTTGCACATGTCATTGTGAAAATAATCTCGTTTTAGGAACATGTATGCTAACATGAATAGTCCTATTTGATGCTTTAAGAAACTCAAGAAAAATATTATTCCTTCTTCAAAATATTTTCATGAAATTGGTTTTGTTATCACTCAAAACATTAAGCACTAATGCCTTTTGAAGGATTCTAGAACTAACAATTATGATTTTTACATCAAACAAAAACCACCATAGACCTAAAATATGGCCTTTGGCTGAAACCATGAATAAAGGAGGCAAAGGGTTTTCAAATCCATACTTAATAAATTTTCTAGTTGTTAATGCTTTCAAATATTATTTTAAATATATAGGACACATGATATAATTTTTACATGAAATGCAAACAACCCTAGGCCTATTTTCCAAACCATGGCCGAAATGCATATATGCATATGTATATATTTTCAAAATTTTCATCTTATGTTAAAAACACTTTCTTTTAACATTCTAATCATATGTGAAAAGTAAAACAACAAAGACTACATTCCTCTTCCCTTTCAATTTACCAAAATCGCTACCTTCATCAAACACATAGGCTTCCAAAAATCCTTTTTCTAGTCCAAAATATCATCTTTCTAAGCATTCTAAAAATCATTTTAGCAAGGACAACCAATTAGTTCATAAAGATTACACCTTTAAAAACTTTTAGCCATTCAAAACTTTATAAACATCAAAGAGCACAAAAGTCAGATGTTTTACCATTTAAATCCTAGGACAACACTTTTTAGACACATTAAAAGGTAAAACAACACATTTTATCACATTAGAACAACAAAATAATAAACTTTAACCAATTAAAATATAAAACAACACTTTGTTATCAAAGTAGAACAACAAAGCATGAAATTTTAATCGATGAAATTTTAATCGATTAAAATGTAAGATAGCTTATTTAAACAAAATAGAATAATAAAGCGTTAAACTTTAACCATTAAAAATGTAAGACCTAAGCTTTAGATTCTCAAAGGAGGTTTCTTGAACCATCATTATGAGAACTCATAATCAAGCTTTGATTTCACACAACCATTCAAAGAAATAAAGAAAAATGAAAGAAAAAGTGCATAAACTAAATAAATGCCCAAGCTTCGAACTTTAGAGGCTCAAAAGATGCTACTTGAACCATCAACATGAGATCTCATCATATAGTTCAAGTTTTGAACTAGCAACATAAAAAATAAAAGAAAGAATAGAGAAAAGAGGCTTAAACAAAATAAAATCCCTACCTAAAGCTTGAAGCTCAAAAAGATGAAAAGAATAAGAAGCTCCTTAAAGTAGAAGAGGAGAAAAATCTTCGTTTTGAAGGGTATGTTGGCTGCGGCTAAATGAGGTGCAAAGGTGGGAATTTTGTGCTTCTAATATTGTGTTTGGTTAGTGTTTGGGTTTAAATGATGGGAACAAGAATCATTGGGTTGATTTTGTGAGAGATTGATGAAGAGAAATGGTGATGAGGTTGAGAGGAAGTGAGAGAACTTGAGAGTTTTTGAAAGAACTTAAACTTGGAGAGAAAGTGTTTGATCTGTCTTTTAGAATGAAAATGAGTGTGTTTGAAATAAAAATCAAAATGAGTGTATGAGAGTTGATCTTCCCACCATGTGATTTAATACTATTATTTTAAATTTCAAAAGAAACATCTTTTCTGTAAATGAGGGGTTGTACAAGTCAAATTGTATTTTCTTAACTGTATAACATCATGCGCCTTTTGTCTTTTCTTATTAATCTTGATTAGATATGAGATTAAATTTGTTTAATTATTAAGAGGTTATAATTAATCTCAAGATAATTAAATTATTTAAGGATTTATTAATCATGATAATTAATTCTTAATTAAGCTTATTTATCATTAATTACTCACAATTAAACTTAATTAATGCTAATTAAAGACTAATTAATCATTTTTAAGATTAATCACTATCACACCTCAATTAGTTACCATATATCCCCATCAACCATTCATACTAAACTCATGGGTGATAACTGAGTCCAATTGTCACTAATCGCGCATTTAATTATCCAAGAACATTTGGTAATTTCATGTGATAAAAATTGAGCATTTACAATTTACACACCATGCATCACCAAAATCTCACATAATCTCATTCAAACATTCAACTAGCCCTTTGATGATGACTAGGTTCAATCATCCTCAGTTCAACACAAATTTTACCTTCGGGACATTTTGATATTTTTGCACGAGAAAAAAACAAATGGATCATTACATATTTAACGCCCACTCTTGGGCTCTTGTAGAGTCATGTCCAAACATGAACTATTACTTGTCGAATTGTACATGCCAACACCTTAGTATTGGCCTTACACAAGTTCGGTTCTATATGTAGTAAGAGGTTATTTATAACTTTCATCCAAAAACCTTATGATAAACCACGATCTAAAATGCAAAATTCAGATAATATCTTGCAAAATCTATTCTTTTCTATGACCTAACTTTACTGAGGTGTTCTAAATAATACTCCAGAACAGGTTTCGTTAGTATTTCTGGACCGTTCAAGGGTCATACCAAGCCTTTCGATGAATGCCACACATTGAACAATTGCAAATCCAAGAATAGCAGAATACAAAGCCTGAAATGGAAAAATTAGCCTTAACAAGGTACTTACAGCGATAACGTCAAATGATTCCTCTTGCTGTTCTGCACAAAAATTCGATGGAGAACTCACGTTACAATCGCCAATATACACTTTTGGAGTTTTTTATCAACCTCGCAACCCTCTAAAATTCCCTACATGAGGAACACAAAATTGGGTGTGCTGCAGCCTTTGAAAAGGTAGTCGACGAGTGTGCCTCCCTAAATTCGATTCTAATGCTGAATATGAAAGGTGTGCATAATTTTACAAGACAATTGCACTCAAAAGTAAAGCAACAAGAATCACAGAGCTTGTAAAAGATCCCCCATTGTAGTATTGTGACAAGCAGCCTGAATTTGTGGAATTGTTAGATGGAGCCAGTGATGTGCCATTTATGCTGGTGCCATTTTTACCGCCACTGTTCACAAAATATTTAAGGGGAAAACAAAAGAAGAATAAGAAAGAACAGTTCAGCAGATATGTATAGTCATCTTACAAGCAGCATCACGAGAACAAGACTATTAACACATAATCAAAAAAAAAAAAAATCTGAAAAAAAAAATCTAGCGCATATCAACATTTGCTTGAGATCGTACCTCCCAGGAAATATACAAGAACGGTGACCTGTAACAATGATAACAAACAGTAATATTAAATTGCTAAGCAACTTGAATTTGACAGTTACGAATGCAAGTCTTTCTGAAATCAGTTGAAGCAGAACAGATATGAGTGAACAAAAAATGGCCACTAAAGAGAAAAGGTGCAAAATTAACAATAACTAAAATGGCCACTAAATAGATTTATTCTAAACCAAAAGGTAAGTAAGAAGATTGCAATGACAGATTCCCATACTTGCCATAAAGTTGCGTAACTGGAATTGAACCTGGTCATAAAAGTTCTTGAGAAACAAACAGACCAATAAGAATATCAAGACACCGCCATTCTGAAACTTCTTGTCAAAATTATTTTTCTCCAAATAATATTTCATAAGAATTCACCTACTTCATAAGTGCATCAAATTCTGTTTTTGTGTTAGATGTGCAAGCGCATAAACAAGCCATTTTATCATGTGTGAAGAAGATATTTATTAATGTGGGAATTTGCAGTGCATCAAATAATCCTTTGCAAAGATAGATATTTGTTAATGTGTGACGATGCCTTACTTGGGTCCGTGGTGGTGACAGAAGCAACTCCTTTAAAATCACAGGTCCCAGGAGATTTAGCCATCTGCTGATAATATGCATTGAAAGCATAAGTAGCATGTGCAACTACATTATCTGGCTCATAACACGTTTGTCCCTGCAGCAAAGGTGAACAATCCACCTTCCCCGGTCCACAAGCCCAATCAAGTGCTGCCTGTAGCATCTTAGTATCAGCATCACTCTTAGCAACACAAAAGGTTTGGTTTGTTGTGTCATTTGCAAATACAGTACCAGCACCAGTCAAGTGTAAAGTATACACTGGTGCGCCATTAGCATAGAAAAGCCCCCAGTTCTTTTCAGAGGCAGGACCTGGTCTCAAGTCTTCATTATACAGCTCATAAATATATGTGCTAACTGCAACTCCCGGATGCTTAGGAGTCCCCGTATTGTTAAGAACGTGCCTGATCAAGTTACTGTTGTAAGTGTTAGCATTATCAAGAGTTGCATCTGGCTCAGATGAGTCACCTTTGGAGGGCCATCCTGACTCAGTCACTACAATAGGGATATTGGTAAAGTTCAAATATGACATTGCAAAATAAGCAGCATCAACCACTGCATCAAAAACATTAGTATAATGCAGCAGAGTGTTGGCATCAACTGCTTCCTTGTTAGGTGGCAGGGGTCGGAACAGAGCATAATCCAGTGGGATTACATCATTGGATTGCATGTAATCATAATACGGGTATATGTTGAGCATAAGATATGAACCTGTTGATTGCAAAAATTTAAGCAAGGGAACCATGACAGGATCCCAAGTACGATTGAAAATGCTTGGGAAGGTGGGAAAGAGTCAAGGAGGACAGAAGAGGAGTGCGGTGTAGATACTTTAATTTGTTGATCAAGATTAGCTGCAACAAGAGCAGATTGAATGAATTTTAGAGCAGAGACTAAGACCGGGGCTGCATTTGGGAGGGCAGTTAGGACTTCAGATCCAACAGCTATGGCAGTGATATTGGTAGCAGGGACATGAGCAATGACATTACGAGCAACCCAGTTGGCGGCAGTAGCATTCGACTGGCCAATGCCAAGTAGAAGGTCATTGGGAACAGAAACAGTTACACGGATTCCTGTATTGGCAAGTGCAACAAGCATAGCCCGGTCAGCATCATAGAGTCTTACACGTTGGATACTTTGAGCCTTGAGGAGGGCCACAACCTCTGTTGGACTTGGCACGTCAGTTACATCTGTACCAATGTTGACACCAATAAAGGCATCTGCAGGGGACCAAAAAAAGAGCCAACAAATTAAGGACACTAGTGAAATGAATTATCTTAGAAGAGTGAAATAAAACAAAGACCTTATGATGCTGCTCATACAATGCCATTCAGATAGAATGTAATGCAAATGCAACTACAATGCACGGGGGAATAGAAAATAGAGAACGTTGAATCTTTGTGCTTGTTACAGAAAATCTATGGAAATCATGATCGAATTTCTTTTCCTGCTCCTCAAAGATTTAAAATATCTACCAATTTAAGCCCACAACCATCTGTACTTGTTAATCTCGAATAACTTAAAAGACCTTTTCAGTACTGGACCATATAGGGCAAAATAGCCTCCCCAGGCACAGGGGTCTATAAATGGATGGGTTTGGATGAATTTTGTATTGGACCAAAATGGATGGGTGAAAAACCAACCATGAAGCCATTTATGATCTAATAAAAATGTTATCCAATCCAGCCATGACCCATTTAATAAATAGCTATAAAACCTATTCGTTAATTGTTTTTTATGGATTAATATTTGACTCATTCCTTTAAAGTAATATTGTAGGTTTTGCTTGGATAACTAACTATCAATGGATCAGAATGGAATATACTATAATGGTGTAGAGTGAAATGGGTGGAATGGAGGGAGACTCCATCTAGATATTCAAGGACAGGATGTAGTGAAACTGTCACTTAGTTGAAAATTAGGGTGGAAAGGAATAGAATTAAAAGGATCATTCCTAAAGTAATATTATTGGTTATGTTTGGACAACTAAAGATCAATACAAGAGAATGGAATATCCTGTAATGGGTAGAATGGCATGGCGTGGAATGCAGTGAGGACTCCGTCAAGATACTCAAGTATAGAGTGGAGTAAAATTGTCACTCTATTAAGACTTGTTTGGCTATTAGAACTGGAATTGAAGTTTAGAATTTTAAATTCAATTCCAATTCTATACTAGAATCTTAAAATTTATGTTTGGCTCTTACAAATAATTAGGTTCAGAATTAGAATTCCAAATTCAATTCTATTTCTATTGCCTAGATATCTGATCTATAGTTTCAAAATATTTGTATTATATTAAGTTTGTGCACAATCGTCAATGTGTGGTAGGACAGTAGCCGACGATTTGCGGAGGCGGTCTGCCACTCATGGAGGGTGGTCAACGAGTGATGAGAGATAGTCACAATTGGAAAATGGCTAGTTGTTTTTCAATTACATGAAATTGTTATATGAAATTATGATTCTAATTCTAAAATGACTACTAAACATAAAATTTGGAATTGGGCCGTTCAATCACAATTCCAATGTCCAATTTCATTCTCAATTCCATGCGCCAAGGCTCTTAGTTGAAAATTAGGGTGGAAAGGAATGAAATTAAAAGGATTATAATTAAAAGAGTAAACCCCCAAGTTAATCCTGACAATTTCAGCATCGAGCAAGTTGGTTCCTGACAATGTAAAAAATTAGACACTTAGTGGTCCTTGGACGAAAATGCTAACAATATTAATGACAATTTCATTAATGGACAAATTGGTCCTCAGCATCATTTACATACCAAACAAAAAATCCCTCCTCATTCCCTACTACTTCCTTCGTCCTCTTCATCACCACCACCACCATAAACGCACCACCACCATAGTTGAGGCTTTATAACCAGATTTTATTGTTGTCGTTTTGTTGTTGATGATGATGAAGCTGTGATGGCTTGGGAACCCAACAAGCCCTTGAGCATCGAAGACGTTAAGGTGGCTCCTCCTCAAGCCAAAAAGTTTCGTGTTCAGATCCTCACACCGCTCTCTGTCACACGATGCTTACACTTGAAGCGGCACAAGAACTACCCTTTTTTAATTTTCCATTTCCATTTTTTCCTATGCAAAATGTTAATTGACCATTTGACCCATTTCACTCTATTTGCTTTGCAGGGCTTAGAAGGTCTCTTCCCTTGCATTCTTGGCCATGAAGCCGTTAGGAATGTCAAATTATTAATAACAATAATAAAAATAATAAATTAGAGTAAATAAATAACTAAATATTCATTTAGATTTGTGAAAGGGACATCCCTAAAAGTTGTGTGATATACATAAAGAGGATGAAGGAAGGATGAAAGAAGGATAGGGATGGGGACAATGGTAATGATTTTTTTTTTTTTTTTGTGGTGGTGATTATGAAGAGGATGAAGGAAGAAAGGGGATGAGGATGAGGATTTTTTGTTTGGTATGTCAATGACGTTGAGGCTAATTTGTTTAATGAAATTGTCATTAACACTTGCAGCATTTTCCCTAGGAACCACTAAGTGTCCAACTTTTGATATTGTTAAGACCAAGTTGACCATTTTAATTGTAAGGGGAACTTGTCCAACATTAAAATTGTAAAGGACTTGGGGTCTAATAAAAAATGAGGACTCTGTCACATTGCCCCCAATTGTGGGGAGTAAAAAACGATGGGATATGATAGAATGTGATAATTCCATTATCTTCCATTCCATTTTAATCTATTTTTTTATATCCAAACAATGAATCCTTAATTTATTACCTTCTCTTCCGTTCGATTCCATTTCCTCCCATCATTTGATTCCAACCACAAAAATTTGTCCTTTCCCATTTTAGAGTGATAGTTTTTGGTGGATCATGAATGATCTATCATCCAAACAATACATGAAGCAAAGGAGATGAGCCAAAAATTCAAATAACTTTTTAAACCCATGCTTTGTTAATTTTCAAAATCTATTCAAGTTTCATTGGTAAAAAAGGAATTTTCTTTTAAAGAAAAATAATTTATGAGGTTTGTTGATGATGAATAATAATGAAACGGATTCTTTTTTAAAGAAGACACATCCACATCGAATTCATGGAATTGTCAGAAACATAACATGTCTTCCAATTGTTATACCAGTTTGGTAACTAAAGAGTACTGCTTATTTATCTACCCGTGAATAGTAAAAGAATTATACAATTTTAGGATTCGAGAAGAGGAGAATTATGCACTTAACTCGCTAGCTAGGTAGGTCTATATATCTGTCAACTAGTGATGACAAACAGCTATTGCACTAAGCACTAGTGTTCACTGTGCAGCTCCAAAAGTGAGACAACTAGAAGGCAACATTCAAGAATAATATTGTTCTAAAGTCTTACACTTACATACACAAGCTGCTATATCGCAAAATGTACGGAAGTATATATCCCCTATTTTAGCAGACATTGGAATTTTCAAAATTCCAGAATATGGCATAGTTGGACGAAGATAAATGTATAGCATAATTGTACGCAGTTCTAAGAAAATCAAGCATTTGACTAGACATGAAAAAGATAATATGTATGCAAAAGAATGTGTAAATGATGGATGGTCAAATTGTTCATCTAGCTATAATGCCGTATCCTTAGCTGCAATTGAATCACTGAAATCAGCAGACCCACAACTCAGAAACTGAATAGTTCATATTTTACCACGAAACATGACAAATTCAAGGTTAGTTTACCGGTCGTCCCATGGTTTTTCCTTGGGTCTTATCTGTAAGGTACGGCTACGGGACATGGGTTAAACTAAAAGGCGTGCAACATACTCAAAGGTGGCTGGTTGTTAGGTTAATATGCATGAGATTCATTTTGATTATCACGTTTATAATCATTAAATGTGAAGATTTGATTTAATTATCATTTTCTTGTGAAGGTCAGAAATTCAGAATAAAGTGCTAATATGACTGGTGTGTATATATATATATATATATATATATATCCATAGCTCCCATTCTCGTCTAAGTATGCTTTAGTCCCATGACGCATGACATTTTCTATAAAAGTTAAGTGCAAACTGCAAAAAGAACTGTTGATGAGCTGGGACGCAACAACATTTGTTACCCAAAGCCAAAATCCAATTAAAAAATGGTTAGGAAAGATCAGAGATTCTGCACTAAGGAGAATATTTTCTTGCAAAAATCCTCTGTTTTGCTGATGAAAAAAAATAAACTGAAATGCCTATTTTCACGAACCGTTTCTCTCCCTTTCTATTTCAACATTCTCATTCCCTTGTAGCAAGGTTGTGCCCTTAAACATTTATAGCAACTTCCTTCTTTCTCCTCATCATATGACATCAAACGTATCCAACAGCTAATACAGTGAAAAATTTTATTGAAACCCATTGGTCATTTGCCCGATGTTCCACAGATACTAATTAGAAGAAGAGTGTAAACCGCAAATAAGTCCTTGACAATACCATGACAAACATTGCGACTTTAAATGAAGTTATGCCCCAGAAAGAGAAAGAGAGAAAAATATGCAAACCCATATGGAGACTCTTGGGCAGGACAGAGAAAAACACAACTTTCATGGATGAATAGCCACGTAGTCGACATAACGTGGAACAGAACAAAAGCTATAAGCCAAAGAGTAGGAGAGAACTAAAAGTACCAAACTCATCAGCCATTACGAAATTAGCAAACCCGTTGAAGAATATATAGATTAATAGCCAACAACTCAGTGACAACACGGGTGCCAAAATGGAAGCAAAGGAAAAAGAAAGAAGAAAAAAGAAAGGCATAAAAAGAAAAAAGAAACTTACCTACACAAGTAGACACGGTGGTTGCAAGAAGGACAAAAGGCAGCAGGCCAGCCATTGGAGCTTGCTTAGAGAAGCCGCTATCTATAGACAAAGAACACTGCCTCCAGCTCCACTGTAAATTTTCAAAGAAATCCAGAGCGAAAAACAATCGAAAGGAGCTCGAAAACTTGGGAATTCCAGGAAGAGCGGGAAAAAAAATACAACAAATAAAGTTTGCACCTTTTAAGGGCCTTTGCATAGCCGTGTAGAACAGAGAGGGGGAGGGGGGAGGGGGGGGGGAGGGGTGCTTCTGTTAATTTTGTGGTCAAAACTCAAAACTCAGAGGGGTTATACACTTATTAGGACTTGTCCTATGGATCATAAATGGGTGTGTCAAGAATCCAACGGCTAAGATTGAGTTGAGATGCAGGAGCATGGTCTTTACATAAGGCCAAGTACAGGTCAAGAAACTCAGACTTTTATTAAACAAATGTTTGATTCAGTGTTTTGTATGCAGTAATAATAATAATAGAATAATGTGTGAACCTGTGAATAATGCTGCCACTGTTGCAGTCTGTATAGTGTTGGCGCACTACAGAAGAGATGGTGATTGGTGGATCACGATCTACGAGAACAACACTGATGCTGACATGGCATCTTTGCTTCGTACAACGGTCCTGCTCTCGCATTTTTTTTACTTTTAGTCATTTTATTATTTTTCAATGGATAAAATATATTTATCCTTAAAATATCAAAAAATAATAAATTTCATTTATTTAAAAATATATATTTCATTTGAATGTGTTTGGTGTATTTTCTTTTATAATTTAATTTTTAAAAAATTATATAATAAATAATTATAAAATAAGTAATAAATTTAATTTTTATACATTGCTAGTATAAAATAAAATATTGGTAAATAAATTTTTATAGAATACACTTTTTTTGGAATTTTTATCAATTCATGATTAAAACTATTTTATACCGTCATTTATAAAAACTAAATTCAAAAATAATATTAAAATATATATTAAGACTTAATAATAATTATTGTAATTAAAAAATAATAATAATAATTTTAAATAAAGAAGATATAAAAATTAAATAAATATTTAGAAAATTATTAAAATATATAAATAAATATTTTTAAAAAAATAAATAATACATGACAAATAAAATTAGTAATAAATAATATTAATATAAAATATAATTATATGAATGAGATTCAAAAAATTAAAAATAATTGTTATAAATCAATAATTTAATTTTCATAATTAACATTTAGTTATCTAGCATAATTTGACACTATTTTAAATTTTTATTAGTTTACAATGTGAAATTGATTTTATAATATAATAAAAATTCAAGAAATTATCAAGCCATGGTAAGTAGTTATCATAATTAACAGTTACTTAGCAACCATGATTTGACACTTTTTTCAACTTTAATTGATTGATATATTTTATAATTACTATTGATTGATTTATTTTAGAATTATTATTTTATGAATTTAATTTTGATATATTAATAGTATAAATGAATTCTATAATGCATTCAAGCATATATTGTCACAAAGACAAAATGATTTACTCTTATATCAACTACTTGAAAAGTCATTTAAATGGAACAATTAATTGGATAACGTGTAAATGCATCAAAATTAAATTCTTATTTTTTTATAATTTTTATTTTTTGTAATATTTTATTTTCATATATTATTAAATAAAAATATCTATATAATTTCCTTTCTCTTATAGTATTTTCAACTTCTACATTTTTTTGGTTAGGTCCAAAACCTTCATAATCATTTATTGAATATGTTTTGAATTATAACAAAAACAAATTTTGTAAAAATAATTTGAAGATAGAACTAATAATTTGCTTAAGTTTCTGAACTATTTAACATGACTATTCTCATACATATAAACTTAATTCGTGACATATTTTTCACAATATCGTATATTTTAACATGATTAAAATCTCAATTAAAGAGACGTAGTATTTTAAGAGTGTGAAAAATAGTTTAGAAAGTGAGTTGAAATATGTAAGAGACATGAGAAAGCAAGATAGAACATCACAAACTAAGACTGGGTCTTTAGAAAGTAATTCATACATTCAGAAAGTGTTATATCTTGTAGAAAGTATTCTCATGATCAATTCAAGCACATCATTATCAATTACTTTAGTTATCATATAAAGATCATCTACATTATCAGAAGATCTTTATCAACCACAATGAGAAGTTCAGAAGCCAAGCATAAGGATTAGAAAATGTAGAACTATATAAAAAAAAGCTTATATATGTCAGAAACTATATCTAGTCAACAAAACTACATAAATATTTGAATTTCAAATAAAGTCAACTCTCAAAGTATTGATAGTGACAACAACAACTTTATGCTTGGACATTCCTCATCTTCTAGAAGAAAAAGTTAAAAAATCACGTTTAGAATGCAAAAAGTTTCTAAAGTTTTATTCAGAAACCATTTGTCAAGATTCTATACGAACAAGAACAACACTAACACAGCTCAAGCTACAATTCTAAAAACGCTCCTATGACACAAAAAGCAATATTAACATGTGTCAAGAGGAGGAAAAACAAGGGACATCCAATTCAAAATCCAAGTATAAAAGGAGGAACCCTTTAAACTTGAAGGAACTTTTGTGCTCATAACTTTGAAACTCTCAATAACTTTATGAAGTTCATTTTTATTTCTGTATTTAGTTTCTAAAATGAGAAACTTCTTTCTTGTACATCTTAGCTAACATACTTCACTTGAAGATCAGAAAGAAGTCTTTCAAGTCATTTCCTCAAAAATTGTATTATCTTAGGATACGTGAGTTTTTTTACTTGGAGTGTTCCAAAACCAAACTTTATTACTCATTGTATCCTAATTTAGTGATCAAATGAGATTAGCTTGCAGAGACTAGTACAAAACTACTTGTGAGTGAGAGTAAAGTGTACCTACTGTCACAAGAGATAGCTTGAGAAGCTATTCAAAAAATATCTTACTTTCTTAGATTGAGAAAGTGGTTGTTTGGAACTCAACAAGGTTGTTGAGAAGGAATGTAGGTGTTTGGTGAAACCATATAAAAATTCTTGAGTAATATCTCTCCTCTTTATCTTGTTTATCTTTTGCAAGTGGTTTGTTTTTTTATTATATGTTGTTTTAAATCTTTGCTAGTCATTTTCTAAATTTTACTAAGTTTCTAATCACGTCAAAAACTTATTTTTGGAAGATTGATAACATTTGATTTCATTGCATTCAAGTTTCAATACTTGATAGATATTATTTTAGTTTCAAAAAGTAAAAAGAATTACAAAGCACAATTCAACCCTTTCTTCTCATGCTACTTCTTACTAACAATTGGCATTAGAGCTAGACCTCTAAGGGATTGAGCATCCAACGGTTAGAAGATAAAGATCCTAGAGAAGATGGCACACAACAATATACACATTGCTGAGGGACACTCTATAAATAGACTCTCATTCTTTGATGGTGGTGACTATGCTTATTGGAGAGTTAGAATTGAGCTTCGTCAAATACACAAGTCTTGACTTATTGGAAATAATTCAAGAAGGTGATTACATTCCCATGGAAGATGTGTCGGAAATGAAGGTGGACCTTCTACCTCAAGAGAAGTTCCCATAAGCATATGGATAGAGCAACACAAAGCAAGAGTTCAACAAAACTCCAAGTTTAAATATCTTCTCAATTGTGCACTGAGCAAAGGGAAATATGATAGGATTATTGCTTGTGACACATCTAAAGAAATCTAGGACATATTACACATGCTCCATGAAGGATCAAATTAGGTTAAGGAGGCCAAGATAAGCATGTTAGTGCATCAGGATGAGATGTTCAAAATGACTGAACAAGAAAATATTGATAAGATGGCTACCAAATCATGCACATAATTTGAGATGGTAAGAAAAAACTTGAGAAGCCTTCCTTCCAAGTGGCTTCTAACACCCTAAAAGGACCCAATTACGCTTAAATTCGCATTTGGATTCTATTAGATATCACTTATGCCTTACGTTTATTTTCTTTTGAAATTAACTTAGAAAAATTTTGGATAATTTTTTTTCTTTTAAATTTCTTTTCAAAAGCTTAAGCATTTAGCGAGAATTGAAATACATAGCGCTTACATAGATGGTACTCAAAATTACTTTGCATGCTTACTTAATTCAATACAGTGAAATAAAAGACTAAATGTAAAATTACCATTACATAAGTTGAAATCTAACTACTTAATACATAAGTCATACAGGACATATACCATAGTGATAAGTTCTTAATAAATAACAGGATAAATTCTACTACTCCAGGTGTATTTTTCGCATCTACAATATAACTAAACTTGGATTGCTAATTCTTGGAAGATCTAAAATCTTTACGTAATTGCCTCCTTCTACCTCTGTTGCTTCAAGTGGACTCGTTCGTCTCTGGTAATGACAATAGAAGAAACATATGAGTGAAAAATACAAGATTTCTCATAGGAGTTCCTACTTGCACTAAACGTGTCATCGTTGCCGTCTCAGTCACTTCGAGTTTATTATAAAAAAGTGATCATATAAATGGTTCAATTACTAAATTTTCGCAAACATAATTAGCTAAAGTGCGGTTGATTTTAACTATTCTTATAACATTAACAGAAATATACATTAAGTCATTCATTAATCATGCATCCAAATATATCATATAAAGTCACTAATAGGAAATAATAATTTAGATGCATGCATTTCATTATTACTCATCCTCAATATTTATATTATTTTGGGTACCACACATTCAGGGTCCCTTTTAGCATATTTAGTTTGGGTACCACACTTTCGAGGTCCATTTCTTTGTTTATTTTAGGTACCACACCTTCAGGTCCCATTAGTATATTTTTGAATTACTCACGAGATGAATGCATCAATGCCTTAGACCACCCTAAAAGGGTAATGAGCTCATACCGTGGCCGCCCACAACCTTATGGTTTTATTTCCATTGCCGTGATCTCAATGGTTTAGCGAGTTAAGCCGTGAACTTATCTCAAGTCCACTTTTTCAGACTATCATTGCTACTTTTACAGACTTTACTTTTATTCTCATTGAGTGAAATCACCAATACCTTAATCCCCTTTTAAGGATTAAGCACTGAGTTTGATCATTTATTATTTCATTTGAAACATGAATGTATACACATTATCATGTAATCATTAATAAATCATGGCACAGTCCATCATTTCATATCTCATCACTATATATTCATATTACTATATATTGTAACACCCTAACTTTCACCTAATACGCTCGAGTCGCATTCGGCTAGTTATTAGCGGTTACGTCTTCGTTTCAGAACTTGACTTGGCTTTCTTTAAAATACGAGTACTAAAAATACGACTAAATTTTTCTTTTTGAACTTAAGACTTAAAATGCGAGCCGCGTATGCGCATAGATACCGACTATTAAACATAAAACATAACAACCAAGTATACATCACTATAACACACAAATAAACCATAGAATAATCACGACATAACTTGTGGTATTATATTATAATCATAACAAAAAACGATGCCCTTATAAATATAAGGACATCTCAAGATACTAGATACATCAAGCAAGGTTAACTAACGCTAAACATAATTATAAACAACTAGACTAGTCTTCAAGCTTCCATTGTGCCCTCTAAACCGATGTGCATAACTCCTATGCTCGTGCTTCAAGGAAAATCATGAACATTCGCATCAATCCCATCTGGAGACGACAGGGAGGAAAGATAAAGGGGTGAGAATACTTATACAAGATTCTAGGAAGGGCTCCCAACTTTAACACAAGTGTCATCGTCGTCGCCCAGCCACTTTGAGTTTCATTATAAAAGAGGTGTACATGCATAGGTACAGTTTTAATCTCAAGTCTTATCGAAGTGGGTTTCTTTTAGCATGAGTCTTGATGGTATGAATGCAACAGATATTTTATGTATGTATGACAATACCTCGTAAAGAACACAGAAGTAAATAACACATATCTCTCAATCAAATGCACCAGTGAAATAGAATTGAAACATATGCATGTACATCTTTTACTTTTTCATACTTGAACTCCGTGGTTCCTTTCATAACTTTTCCACCCTCATCATGGTCACCAAAATCCACCCAACATGCCAGCCCTGACAATTTTAACATGGTCACCAAAACTCCTAATCACCCATCGCCTAGGAATGAGGTCATCCTAACTAGCCGTCGCTAGATTCATAGGGTAAAAGAGGGGAATCATATTTCTTTCTTGGATCACTCTTACAACCCTTAACTCGGGAAGTCATAATAGGATCATTTCCTCATTAGCTTATCTCTTTCTTGGATCACCCTACAACCCTTAACTCGGGAAGTCATAATGGGATAATTTCCACATTATCATATCTTTTATGGATGCAACATGAGCATACAACCTTAGAACCTCATATAACATATCCTTCATTCATATCTCATATTCTCATGCATTTTAAACATAGCACACCACATCATTATAGCAACATGCCACACATCCATACATTCTCATACTCATGGTATTTAAATGATTCACATACTTCAAATTCATACTTATTCGATCTCATGCTCACATCACACCTCCTATCTCATGGTGTCTTATGTTTTTGCCCTTTGGGTCTTAAATTTGTGTTCTAATCATTCTAATACCCATATTACATCCTTATTACACCCAAAAGATCATCACTTATAATTCTCACTAAGATTTAGGCTTACTAAAAATTTCAAACAACATTATACATTTAAGGGCAGAAAAAAATATCATACACTTACGGTCTAATCTCCATTTTAACCCTTTTTAAGATCTTCGCCTACGGCTCCATAATCAATTCCTAAACCAATTATGAGGGATTCCTAGGCATGTTTACTAAGTTATAAGTCATTTTTCCTCAATCTAACTATGCTGGAACAGAATTGCATTATTACCATGTCTAAGTGTGCTAGAATTCCCATTTTAAGTCCTTATCATTGTAACGCCCCAATTTTTACTGTAATTTTTACTATCATTAGGAATTACCGAATTATCGTAGGTAAATATTATATAAAATTTGAGACCAAACAATCCTTAATAAAGGAATATAACGTTAGAAGAGAAGTTAGGAGCAATTCGTGCAAGTATTGCAAACCCCAATTTTCTGACGTGTAAAATGACCAAAATGCCCTGAGGTTATTTTACTAGAAAATGAGGATCGTGGGCCCCACCCATCCTCAAGGGGATGTTTTGATGTTAATAAGGGATTGTTTGTGTTATGTGTGTTAATAGAGGAGAAGAATCCTAATTTTGAGCTTCGACGCAAAATGACCAAAACGCCCTTACGCGTTTTAACTCCATTGCGTGCCGACTTAGCCGAACCTCACTAAAATGTGTTAAAAGGTGTTTTTAAGCCATGATTAACCATTGGTTAAGCTCGGTGGTCTCGGGCAATTTTTAAGTAAAATGACCGTTTTGCCCCTCTTTGTAGTTTTACAAATTTTGAGATTTTTGATTCGTCTAACGAAACCTAAGCAATATTAGGCTCAAATTAAAGCTTATTAAATTCTAATTACTAATCTAGAGTCAAAATTATTTATTTAGATTGATTAGAACCTAAAATTGCTTAAAACACCCAAATTGCTTAGTAATTCACTTAAACCCTTAACCGTAAATTCTCTAAATTGCATGAATACCTTGCCTACACCTAAAAAATACATGGAACACACAAAATCCTCTTCCACAAGGCTGTAATGCACGAAATTATTGAGTAATAAGTCAGAAAATTATTACACAAAAATCCAAAGAATGAAAACAAAGAATCATGAAAACATGGAAACATGATTCCATGTTTTAAGCCACCAAACAAAATGATTTTTCTTCCTTATTTTTTTTCCTCTAATTTTTGGTCAGATTTCTTTCCTTCCTTTGTCCATTTATGAGCTGCAAAATCTCTATAAATAGGCATGCTTGAAGATAGTTTAGATGCTTAGTTCATAACTTACACAAATTCTAGTCTTAGGAGCACCAAAAGCTTTCTTTCTTTCTTTCTCTTGGTTGAATTCTCCCTTCAGCTTTTCAAGGATATTTTGCTTCATTTCACTCAAGGAAACCAAGTTCTCTTCCTTTCTTTCAAATCAAATTAGGTAGGGAGGTGTTTCTAAGTTCATTTTATGCTAAGACAAGTTATGTTTCTAGCTCAAAAATGATGTTTCATGAGCTTTCTTTTAAGTTTTCATTTTCAGTTTCTTCTTCCTTTCTTTTTAAAGTATTTTGGCCATATGGCCTAGCTTATGATGAGACCATGGTTTGATGATGAGATTCTTGAGTGTTGGTTGCAAAGCTTTCACAAGTTAGATCTCTAAAACTTGAAGGTTTCACTAGTTTCCAAAGCTTCTAAAATTTCAGTTTTTCTTTCCTTATTTTCCTTTCATGGTTTCGGCCAAATGGCCTAGGAAGGAATGAAATGATGGCTTGATGATGAGGACCTTGAATATGGGTTGTAAATCCATCACAAGTTAGGCCTCTAAAGCTTGAACATTCCATTTAATGCAAAACTTTAAAGAATAATGTTTTTATCTTGAGGTTTGAATATGAAATATGTATTTTTACTTTGTCTTGCTAAGATACATATATTGGGTTGAAAACATAATTCTCTTAAAGTCTTGAAGGAGCTCTAGTAAAGAGATCAAGTGAACTTGCATCCACGTTTAAGTTTATGCCTTGCATAACCATATTTATTTTATGTCATAACTAAATTCTCAAGAATAAATAAATGAACTTGCATATCTCATGTTTAAATTTCAAGCTTGCATTTCATGTTTAAATT
Organism: Dalbergia oliveri; assembly: GCA_030441495.1. Taxonomy (NCBI): domain Eukaryota; kingdom Viridiplantae; phylum Streptophyta; class Magnoliopsida; order Fabales; family Fabaceae; genus Dalbergia; species Dalbergia oliveri. The sequence goes on along the minus strand of JAMLFY010000004.1, from coordinate 39,092,067 downwards.
TCAAGTTGTCACTTAATCTCTAAAGATAATAAAGAAGTTGCATCTCATGTTTATTTTATGCTCTCACTTTATTTTATAATGGCTAAAAGAGTCAATGCATGGCATGTTTATTTTATGTCATCACCTAAAAATCCTAGAGCTCAAAGACTTGCCTATGAATCATAAGCGAAGAAATGAGATAATTGGAGTTAAAGAATTTATTCTTTAAGAAGTCTTGAGAATTGGAGCTTAAAAAAAAAATGTAATTCTCTTCTCCCTCACCGCTGCGGACTACCGCCGCTCTGGTTGCTTAAGATTCTCTTCTCCCTCTTGGTCCTATGCGATTACGCGCTCAGTTTCTTGCATCATGTTTATATTACAAGTTCTTGCATCATGTTTAATTTTCAAGTTATCACCTTAAATCTTAAAGATAAAGAAATGGAATTGCATATCATGTTTATAATTCCAAGCTATCACCTTATAAAGATAAGATTAAAATAAGGTTGCATAGCATGGTAATAATTTAAAGATGTCACCTAAATCTCTAAAGCTCAAGACTTGCTCCTTTTATCTTAAGTGAAATATTTAATTATGAACATTCTTTCAAGTTATAAATCGGTCCCATGGTTAAGTTAGGCCTAAAGTCCTATGACTTCTTTCAAGTTTAACAAAAGGAATTAGTTCTAAAAGAGTTTTAAAACTTTGTAAGAATTTTATGGGAAGCTAGTAATTTATGTGTACTTAAAATATGATTTGATGCTTATTAAAAATTTGGTGTCATTGATTGATTCCCTGGTTTGTATGTTATAGTTGCTGTTGCAAACAATGAAAACTTATGCATGAAATAAAGACATATTCTGTTACCTGGAAGAAAGTGTATTACCTAAGAGTGCAATTTGGAAAGATTCTGGCTAAGGAAAGATTTGGTATTTAAGCGTGTCCATTGTGACCCACCTCTCTTTCCTGGAATCTCCAGATGCATGATTACAGTTGGTATATATTATTTCGGCATAAGACTATAAATGAGAAAATGTTATGATGATTATGAATGAAGAATTGTATTATGATATAACATGCAAAGACTTAAAGGTGACTCAAAAAATATGAGGAAATGATCCTTTGGACCCGTCAAACTATAGGCGGTGAAAAGGTGATTCTTGCCCCCTAGTCTGTTCTCTCAAAAGGGTAGAGAAATTTTTACTTATCAAAAGGGATAAGTATGTGCTGGTGACGACTAGCAAGGTATGAGCTCATAACCTAGATTACTCCCAAAAGGGTGGAGTATAGGGTGGCCCAGGAAAATGATGATGAAAGTAACTTTAAGTCACCTAAGAAACTAAGTAAATGCATTATGTGAATATGATGTTCTGCTATGCATAGTATTTATGAGATGATGATGAGAAATATGATATTCTGCTATGCATAGTATTATGAAATGATGATGAGGAATATGATGTGATTTTATGCATAACTATGTTATTATATATGAAAGGAAAAGTTCATTATAAACATGACATGCTAAGTTTATGATGCATTATAAGACGCATGATTAAAGGGACGAACCTCGGTAAAGTATATTTTCGAACTTAATAAATCAATCTTAGCATGCTCACTATTTCATAATAACCCGAGGTTCCTGGGGACGATGATGATGACACAATGCATCATGAGGTGAGTACCCTGAGATTCTTTTTATAAGTTTCTCACTCCCTCTATTTTTCTTTCCATCTCGTCTTCAGAAATAGAAGGAAGCGTTCGTGAATCACATTGAGGCTTTAGGTACTGAACTTGAATTCCTGCTAGTTTTACTCGTATATTTTAGATATCTATCCCTATCCCTGGAGTGTTATTACTAGGTGCCATTAATGGATGTCCTTCCATCCATATATTATTTATGTTTTATTAGATTGCCTACACTTAGTCTTATTCTGTTGGTTGGCAAAATATCTATATGATATGTAATTATGGATGCTGTATGATGGAGCCAATATATTATGATGTGATGTTTGTAAATTCCTATGTGTCTTTTAAATTTTGCTAAATCATTCACGTTAAGCGCTCACGTTTTCAATTATGTTTAAAAAAAAAATGGCTCGTAATTTCACTAAGTATTTTCAAAGCATGATTAAGGAACTGAAGCAAAGAGTAAAGTCTAGTAATTAATCAATACTGCTAGGTGTATTGGGTTAATTATTAGGGTGTTACAATCATCACCTTAAGCTTTGTAATTAATACCTAATCATTTATGAAGGGTTATTATACATGCTTTACTGATTATGAACCATTTATCCTTGAATTAATCATGCTGGAACATGTTTGCATTTTTCCATAGTTAGGTGTTCTAGAATTCTAAAATTGAACCCCTTTTTAGTTACTTAATCTTTTCTAACTTCTCTAAAACGTTCCTTACTTCACTCAAACATAATTTTACACATTTCCACACCATAAAACAGATTTAGTACAGTGGCCAAACATCAAGGGCAGAAATCATAAGCTTCATAGAGTTACATAAATTATGAATTAAAATGCATACAAGTTGCTAGTTTTCTCTTGGAATAATTTTAGGAACTCAAAACTCTTTTAGAACTCAAATCCTTACATTAAAATCATGAAATTACACATGAGGTCAGTAGCTAAATTATTTAGCTCAAGGAATGGATTTAAAACATAAAACTTTGTCCATAAAGTTCCTTGAGTACATCTAGTCTTAGAAAAATTCCAAGACTTAGACTATGGGCACTTATGATTAGAGGAACTCATCCAAGTCCATCATCATCACCACAAGGCCGAAATGGAATTCCTTGAAATGCCTCCATTTTCTAAACTTTATGCAAGATACTTGGGCAAGTCTTTGAGCTCTAGGATTATTTAAGTGATGACATAAACTTAAACATGATATGCACTTATTTTATTCTTCATTAGAAAGTAAAGTGAGAGCATAAAATAAATATGAGATGTAACCTCATTATTATCTTTAAAGATTAAGTGATGACTTGAAATATAAACATGAAATGCAAGCTTGGAATTTAAACATGATAATGCAAGTCCATTTAATTATTCTTGAGAGTTTAGTGATGACATCAAAATAAACATGCTATGCAAGGCATAAATGTAAACATGTGTGCAACTCATTTTATCTTAACTAGAGCTCTTACAAGACTTTAAAGGAACATCATAACCTTAACCCAATATGCATCTTAACAACATAAAGTGAGCTTTAGAGTTCTTAGCACCTAGACTTCAAAGAAGTCTTTGGTTTTTGAACTTCATCATCAAGCTCAAGAAAATAAACACAAAGCTTAACACTTTGTCTAAACAAAGTACAAGAACTAAGTCATATTCTTTATTTTATTGCTCATGGGCTTCAATCTAGAGTAAAACTCTTAGAACGGCCGACCAACTTTAAGGTTGGCAAGGGTAAGCTTAGAGCTCTTTGAAAACATAGGATTAATTTTCTTAACAAAACTTTTGTGATCTACTTAACATTTTTAACAAACTTTGTTCAAATAAAAGGAAAGGAAACCAAATCTTTCAAGGAAAAGGAAAAAGGAACCAAAACTTTTAAGGGAAATAAGAAAGGAAATCCGAAATTATGAGCAAGGAAAGAATGAAAAAACACAAGCATGTATGGTCTAAGACCAAGTTGTTTCAAGCTTTAGAGATTTCTCACATGACATCAACAAGTCATTATCTTGAAACCTCATCATCAAGCTCAAGTTCTTTTCATAAAATGGCCTCATGGCCGAAATGAAAAAGAAAAGGAAAAGAGTTTGAACCAAGAGAAAACTAGAACTTTTCTTGAAAACAACAAGCAAAACTTTAAAACAAACCCCTACCTAAATAAGTCTTTGAAATGGAAGAAAGAAAGCTTGATTCTTGAAGAGTTGAGAAGACAAAATCTCCTCTTGGATGTGGGTATATGTTTCAGCCAAGAAGGGAACTCAAGGAAGATGATTTTTCCTTGAGTTTCTAAGCTTGGGAATGGAAAGTTTAAGTGTTTGAGGGATGGTTTAAGGTGAGGTAGTGGTGGTTTATGGTTGTTTGTGGTGGTTTGTGGTGGTGGCAAGGTTCTTTGAGAGGTAGAAGAAGAAAGAAGATGAAGAAGATGAAGAAAAATTTGAGAGAAAAAGCAAGGAAATGCAAGAAACTAAACTTAGCAAATGATCTAAAGTGTATCAAGGTTCTTCAAGGCTTGGTATTTATAGAAAATTTTGCACAATGGAGGCTGATTAGGGAAGGATGGCCGACGGCCAAAAGGGAGGAAAAGTGAGGAAAATATCTCTTACAAGGTATGGCTTTGAGTATGGGTTCAAGCATGGTGAAGTATGGGCAAAGTATGGGCAAGGCATGGCTCTTTGAGTGAGATAAAATTCAACATGTGACACTCCTTGGAGGCCATGCATTCGGCCAATTTGGGACAGCCAAGGGAGGATTTGTTTGTTCATGTAATTGTGGTTTAGTGATGTGTTTAGGTGTTTCTTTGATTAAGGTTTTGGTTAGGAGTTGTAAGAAAGTGTTTAGGTGAGGTAATTGGGTAATTAAGGTTGTTCAAGACTTGATTAGGGAGTGGTCATACTAGATTAACAAATTAAATTCATTTTTTTAGTCAAATGAGGTATGGCACAATTTCTTAATTTAAGGAATTGGAGAGAGAAATACTATTCAAGATTCCATGACTAGGAATCTTGAATTAAAGAATGCAATTAGAGTTTAACTAAGCAATCTTAGGTTCTAATTAACCTTAATAAATTATTTTGACTTTAGATTAATTATCAAAATAAATTAATCTTCGATTAAAGCCTATTGCTTAGGTTTGCTTAATTGCGTTATTAGGCTCACTTTACACTGTTCTAGGGGCAAAATGGTAATTTTGCACTAAAATCCGGGACCATTGCAACTAAACATCAAATATTACTCAAAAACATCATTCTAAACTTCCTGGAAAATTCCGGGCTCAAATGGCACCTTTTACCCGTAGAACACAGGAGGGTATTTTGGTCATTTTGAGCCGAAAGTTCAGAAAACGAGATTTTACCTCGATATCAAATGCAAACAGGTACAATCCCCTTCAAACATTGAGTTGACCCATTGAGGATTGCCAGGTCGACTATCCTAAAATTTTGGGTAAAAATGACCTCAGGGGCATTTCGGTCATTTGTACTAAGAATAGAAAAATTCGTTACATATATCATTTCATGCCAAAATAGTAGACATGTCATGTATATCTCATAGTAATCAGCAAATAATCTCATATAGATTTCTCATAAACTATTTGTATTAAGCAACCCAAGCTATCAAGTCTAGTCCCTAGTGTTCCTAAGGGGTTATGGATGTCTTGATTGGTATGTATATATTATGAATATCTTTCTTTGTACTCTTTAGCATTCCCTTATTTTATTATTGTATTTCAAAATATTATTAGAGGTTTTTTTATATATTTTTAGGCTCCCCTATGTTTAAAGATTATTGCAACTTAGATCCTTAAAATCTCTTTACAAGACTTGAATATTCTATTTATAGCTCTAACGTCTTTTATAAGAAAATTTGTAACTTTCTGTATATTTATTATCCCAGCCTTTTAAATATATTCCATATTATTATCTCATCAACCTTTCTATTAAGGGTAATTTTATTAAAAATACATTTATGGTTATATCATAGTACCTTTGTAAAGTTACCCATTTCCACACTCTCTAGCACATCGTCCTGAAATTTTATCTCTCATTCCATTTTAACATAGTGCAAATCTTTATGCATAGCATATATAGGCTAGACATGTTAGCTTTCCAATAGAGTTGAAATCAGGCCATTTGCGTTTTTCTAGAGTGAGTTACACCTATTTTACTACTGCAAGGTCAGATTTAGAGTTCCAGTCTTAGGCTCTACTTTAAAAATTTATATCTTAGGCTAGAAAACTCCTTTTTAGGTGATTCTTCCTAGAGAGTGTTCTTTATTAAGTCTAGTTTGTAGCAAATATAGTTTTATTCCCAAAAGCTTCATATTATGTGAGTTTCATATTTCAAAATAGCTACTCCAAAAGCAAAAAATCCAGCACCTATCATTCTCATGTTTGTTGTTACTCTTTCAACACAAGGACCATCTACCATGTTTTTAAGCCATATATAAGCATGAAATATCATAAAAACATTTATAATAGAGAAGTACATGTAGTGATTCATAAAAATATATTTCACAAACAACCATTCAAAACTCTTGTCAATAACACAAGCTTGAGGCATTCTAATCATGGACAATGTTAGAAACCAACAATGCTTGAATAAGTAAAAAAGAAACTTCTACCTCTTATGTAGGGTCTAAAAAAGAGTTCTTCTCTTCTTCCTTGAGCTTGAGCAATAATCCTTAGAGTGGATGACCCTCCTTGAATCTTGACTCTAGAATTTGAGTGCTTAAGAAAATATTTTTTACTAGAGTTAAAGATTGTAACTCTTGTGAAGGCTAGTGAAAGTTTAGGCTTAGAATTTAAGTGTTTGGACGAAGTTTAGAAAGTGAAGAGAATTCTTTGAAAAAAAGAACATAAGAAGAAATGGTAGAGAAAGAATAAGAGAGAAATAACACTTAGGGAGTTTCTAAGGCTTGAAGACTAACAAGAGTGTATGTATTTTACAAGAGTTAGAGGAATAGCTCTTGCAAAGCATGGTGAGGCCTCTTTGTGGCTTGGAAATGGAATGAATGGAAGAGAGTTTGAAGAGTATTTATAGTAGAAGGAAGATGAATGAAGCACTTGGAGAACTAATGCTTGGAGCATGCTTTATGCAAGTATGTTGGCTGAATTTTGGGATAAGAAAATGCTCCATGTTTTATGCAAACATGTAGGCCTAATTTTGGGTACTATCTATGTAAGCGCTATGTATCTCAATTCTCTACAGGCTTAAGCTTTTGAAAAGTAATTTAAAAGAAAAAAATTATCCAAAATTTTTCTAAGTTAATTTCAAAAGAAAATGAATGCAAGGCATAAGTGACATCTAATAGAATCCAAATGTGAACTTAAGTATAGTTGGGTCCCTTTAGGCTGTTATAGTTTTCGTCGTGGCACTCTCTGGGGATATTGTGATAGATTGGTGACTCCATTGGGGATAATTAGAGAGTCAAGCCTATTAAAGTAAATTATGCAAATATAACTTTATAATATTTATTGTTCCCCTTCACACCATATTTGCTTTTTTTTTTTGTAAATAAATGTCTTCCTCTTATTTATTCGTACATAATTGCTTATTTTATCTGTAAATATTTGCCACTCAAACCTTAAGGTAGATGAATTTTTGTACATATATTGTTTGAGCTTTTGTCTTGCAAGAATATCTATGCTCCTCACACACAGTACACAATCACTATTTCATACACAATTTTGGCTCTATACAAGCTTGTGGAACCCGAGAATTAGGTGGGGTCCCAACATTGTCATTGAGGGGCTTCATGCCCATTTGGCATTTGGCGGGACACCACTCAGATTGTTCCTGGTATCATGGATCAGTCATGTTGGGAGGGTTCATCCCTACTAGTGATCCTTTCATGAATTGAGTCTCTATCCCATGGGTAGGGGCAATCTAGGAATCATGGTCTTTAGAAGTCTAGACCCGTCCCAAAGCACTAATAGAATGAACTTAGTGGCTGAACATCCGTCCTCTAGGTCTCACCCTTTAGGACACAAAGGAGCATCCATTTCCCTGATAACTCACTCATTCATTGTATATATCTCTAACATGCATGCATACATTTTCCCATTAAAAAAAATAGAAAAAACAAGCTTTCTTGTAAACATGTCATACATTATGCATCCAGTACAAAAAAAAAAAAAAAATCTCATGCATTCTATCTCATGCATCCATGGCATGCATCTCTTTCTCACATTACTCATGCACAACATGCATAGCTCACCGTTACCACTCATCCATGCATACATTCTCATCACATTGACATAAAAAAAAATCATTTGACATTCATTTTCATGCATTCATAACAAATGGCATACATTCATGCAAAGCATGCATTCATTCATTTTCTTTCACACATATCATGCATACATTTTTTTTTACGCATATCCACTTTCATAAAAAAAAAAAATTTGATATGCATTCATGCTAGTCCACATTCATAAAAAAAAAAAAAATGGCATTCATTCATACACACATCTTCTTTAGTCCACATAAAAAAAAAAAGAATCATTTGAGATGCATTCATTTATATATATAAACATTCAACATGCATTCATGACACAAACATAAAGGGAAATCACGCATAGCATCAAACATGCATTCTCATCTCTCATCTATCCATTCTCTAGTTTGCATCATTCATTTTTCCCGCACATGATAGCATGCATTAATAAGCTCTTAAAAAAATTTCTTCTCAAATCATTCAATAAGCATAACATACATTAAAAAAAAAAAAAAAACTCATTCAATATGCATCATAAAGGTAGTAGCATTTCATTTTGCAAAAAAAAAAAAAAAACCGTTTTATCTTTAGACATCGCTCATCCAGAGAAATGTTGTTTGATCCAAGAGATTATGTTGAAAGCAATGAGCAAACTAATAAAAGAGGAAGAAAGAGAAAAGGAAAAATAAGAGAGAAAGAAAAAAATAAGAGGAAACTCAAGGTCAAATTAAGCAGAAAGGAAGAAGGTGATCTAAGGAACCCCTGAAAAAGAAGATTTGAAGAAGTCGTTCCTAGCCTTAAAGCTTGACGTGGATGAGTTCAACAGAGCTTTGGAGATGTGAAGTGGTTTTCCTTTTGATGAAAAGATATTAGGGAATAAGGATAGGAATCATGACTTGACTTGAGCTCGAGCAATGAATTTTTGGCTTTTATGGCCTCATATTGTATTGAGCTTTTGAAATAATGATTGTGCATGTTTCTTCCAACACACGTCTTCTATCTTTTATCCATACATTCTTGCTTTCTTTTTTACTCTTTTAAAGCCTTTTTCCTTTCAAACATCTTCCCCATGCAGATAATTTTGAGAACCCACTAATTGATTATTGTGTTACAATAGATATGAATAATCATGATCTTGATTATGGTCCAAAGCTATGAAAATAATATGTTCTGGTGCTAAATTTAGTGAAAAATGGTCACGTAGCTGATAATCAAAGATTAAAATGTCACCCCAAACATTCTAGTTTAATCATAACTTGGCAATTTTAAATTGTTGATAATAAAGCTGCAATATTCAATGATTAAATGTGATCAACACTAATCCTTCAAGGGCAAACATAGTAAAGGAGGAGGAAACATTTGGTCTTAAATGCTTTGACATCAATCATAAATGCCAAACTAAGAAGAGTCACACTTTGAAGATTTATCTCAAGCCAAAAACTAGTAAAGTTAGTTTAAAAAAGATGTTTAGAGAAAAAGAGTGAAAGGAGAGGCTTGCTAGATCAAAAACTCTAAAAAAAAAAGAAGGAAAATGATCCAGGCAAAAGTTAGGGCAAAAAAAAAAAAAAGGCTCACTAGACTGAAAACTCAAAATGACAACTTAGGCAAAACTTAGAGCAAAGTGCAAACTAGAGTGAAAACTTGAAGGGCTAGGAAAAGGTGTGTTACTTGAATCAGGAAAAAAAAGAGCTTATGAATGATGCCAAGCTAGGGCAATGAAATGACAGATGATCAAAGAAGAGTTCTCTTGGCAAAAGATGGAAAGTTAATAGTTCAAAACATGTTTGTTGCATAGCAATGAATTCTAATCTTGGTCATGAATTCTAGTCCAAAGTAGCAAGTAATCGACAAAATGAGTAATCAAATAAAATTTGCATTGCACATCCTCCCACCTCATTCTAATCCTCTACGCTTGTAAATATCATGCACTTTCAAATCCAATCCTTTTCATTCTAACACCCATCTCACCTCTATCATCTCTTTCCTTCCCCATCAAATATTCATCATGCATAATCAAGACATTAGACAACAAGTTAAGTCAGGACTCGGTTCAAAAAAAAGTCGCAGATTGAAAACCCGCAAGGGCAGTCTAGGCAAAGTTAAGACAAATACAAAACAAAAGCAAAAAAAAAAAGAAGAAGAAGAAGAAGAAGAAGAAGAAAGAAAGAAAGAAGCTCATTAGATCGAAAACCCAAAAAGCGGTCTTGGCAAAAATCAAGCAAGAAAAGAAAAAAAAGAGAGAAAGAGGCTTGCTCAATTGAAAACCAAAGATGTCAGCTATATAAAATATTAGGGCAAAATCAAAGCAAAGTCTAAAGCATGACAAGGTCTAGAACTAAAGAGGAGATCAAGGGGAGTCATAAATAAGAAAAAGGGAAAAGAGAAAGAGGTGGAATAATAAAGCAAACTATCTCAAAATGGCTCATCCTGATCAGACAAAGGTTTTCCCAAAAGCGATGCTTGGATGTCTAAACTGGCAAATTTTTCAATATCAGATCATCTAGATTTCATCACTATTCATCATATTAGGTTATACACTTTCTCATCACCAAATCATTTAGGACATTCATCATGCTCATACCATCAACATTTTCCACACAAAACTGGGCAATATGTATTTTTCTTCTCTTTTTTATCTCATCATGTTAGGGCATTAATCATTTACACTGTCAAATCATTTAGGCAAAGTTGTCACAAGTCATGTCATTCATCATATCATTATTCCATCATTCAGTCATCCCAGGTTTCTACTATTCCTGCATCATGAATCATTGCATTTTTTGCATCCCTAAGCATCTATCATGAGTAAGCATCACATTGAGCATCCATTTAATTTTGCATACTTTCTTTCATTACAATTATCACATAATTTGTTTTTCTGTACTATCATTTTATTTACTTTTCAATAATTATCATATCATTTATTGTTCAGCTCTATCACATCATTTACTTTTTAGCACTATCACATCATTTACTTTTTAGCGATTATCACATCATTTATTTTTTCAGCAATTATCACATCATTTACTTTTTTGCAATTATCATATCATTTACTTTCTTGCAGGTATCAATTGTAACGCTTCAATTTTTACTATCGTTAGAAATTATCGATTTACTCTAGGTAATTTTATAAAATTTGAGACCAAACAATCCTCAAAAATGGAATATAACATTAGAAGAAAGTTAGGAGCAATTTGTGCGAGAGTCGCAAACCCCAAATTTATGTACGTGTAAAATGACCAAAATGCCCTTGAGGTTATTTTACTAAGAAAATGAGGATTGTGGGCCCCGGCCGTCCTCAAGGGAATGTTTTGATGATAATAAGGGATTGTTTGTGTTATGTGTGTTAATAGAGGAGAAAAATCTAATTTTGAGTTTCGACACGAAATTACGAAAACACCCGCCCCGTTTTAGCTCTGATTGCGTGCCGATTAAGCCGAACCTCACTAAAATGTTTTAAAAGGTGTTTTTAAGTTATGATTAACCATTGCTTAAGTCGGATGGTCTCGGAGTTTTTAGTAAAATTACCATTTTGTCCCCTCTTTTGCAGTTTTGAATTTTGAGATTTTTGATTCGTATAGCGAAACCTAAGCAATATTAGGCTCAAATTAAAGGTTATTAGATTCTAATTATTAATCTAGAGTCAAAATTATTTATTTAGATTGATTAGAACTTAAAATTGCTTAAAAACACCCAAATTGCTTACTAATTCACCTAAGCCCTTAATTGCAAATTCTCTAATTTGCAAAGATACCTTACCTACACCTAAATAATACATGGAACACACAAATTTCTCTTCCATGGGCTGCAAATGGCCGAAATAATGGTGTCATAATGCATCAGAATATTACCAAATAATGCACTAAAACAAAAATGCCAAAAATGTCACCATGAAACATAATTCCATAAATTCATACAACTTGTCTTGAATCCATGTTTTCCTCCCTTTGTTCCCTTTGAAATTCCACTTGCCTTCCTCCTCCCTTTTTCCATTTATGAGCCTCAAAATCTCTATAAATAGGCATGCTTGAAGGAGTGTTAGAGGCCTTAGTTCATAACTTACACAATTCTAGTTTTTAGAAGCACCAAAAGCTTTCTTTCTTCCTCCTCTTGGCTGAAACTTCTTCTCCCATTTCTCAAAGAGATTTTCTTTCATTTCACTCAAGGAAACCAAGTTCTTTTCCTTTCCTTCAAACCAAATTAGGTAGGGAGTTGTTTTTAAGCTTAATTTCAAGTATTGATAAGTGTTGTTCTTGGGTAAAAATGATGATTTTATGTACTTTCTTCTTGCTTTATTTCAGTTTTCCTTCTCCTTTTCTTCTTGTATATTTCGGCCTATGGCCTAGATTATGATGAGACCATGGTTTGATGATGAGGTTCTTGAGTGTTGGTTGCAAAGCCTTCACAAGTTAGACCTCTAAAACTTGAAGGTTTCATTAGTTTTCAAAGTTTTGAAGCAACTATGTTTTTATGATAAAAGTCTTGAGTTTAGAACTTGAAAAATATATTGACACTTATGTTTCATTTCTTGTTAAGCTTTGTTTTTAGTTTAAAATGATGTTTGACAATTTTTCATTTCTAGATGACTCTGAACTTCTCCTTTTCTTGCCATTTGATTTAAGGCCTAAGAAAGTTTTCTAGGATAGCTTAATAATGAAATCTTTAAAGCTCACTTTGTCTTGCTAAGATATATATGGGTTGAAATTATAATTCTTTTAAAGTCTTGAAGGAGCTCTAGTAAAGAAATAAAATAAACTTGCATCCATGTTTATGTTTATGCCTTGCACAATCATGTTTACTTTCAATGTCATCACTAAATTCTCAAGAATGAATAAATGAACTTGCATATTCATGTTTAAATTTCCAAGCTTGCATTTCATGTTTATGTTTCAAGTTGTCACTTAATCTTCAAAGATAATAAAGAGGATGCATCTCATATTTATTTTATGCTCTCACTTTATTTTATAATGGCTAAAAGAATCAATACATGACATGTTTATTTTATGTCATCACTTAAAGATCCTAGAGTTCAAAGACTTGCCCAAGTATCACAAGCAAAGTTGGAACCATGGTAATAAAAACTCTAAAGCTTCCTTAAGGTTATTGGAGTCAAAGAATTCATTCTTGAAGAAGTCTTGAGTTTGGAGCTTAATAAGATGTAATAAGAATTCTCTTCTCCTCCACTGGTCTAGTGCGGACTACCGCGCTCCACTTTCTTGCATATCATGTTTATAATTCCAAGTTATCACCTTATAAAGACAAGATTAAAATGAGGTTGCATAGCATATTTATGATTCTAGTTATCACCTAAATCTCTAAAGCTCAAGATTTGCTCCTTTTATCTTAAGTAAGAATTTTAATCGTGAAGATGCTTTCAATATATAAATCGGCCTCATGGTTAAGGTAGGCCTAAGTGATTTTAAATAGCTACTGATTTAGTTCTATAATTTCTTTCAAGATTAAAAAAAAAAATTAGTTTCTAAAAGAATTTTGAGGTTTTGCAAAGATTTTACGGGAAACTAGTATCTTATGTACACTTAAAATGTGATTTGATGCAATTATGTGAGGTTCATGATTCGGTAACTGATCTGAGTTTACTACTACTGTATGATGATGATTTAATATGTTTGAAGTTGTGATTATTATGTTTATGATGAGGGAACAATTCTATGCATGCTAGAAGAAAAACTAGCTACATAAATAAACCGTAAAGCTAGGTTAATACTAGTCTTTGATCTCTTTAAGTTGATCCACTACCAAATCTGTTTTAGTATGTTATAATTCTTCCTATGATTGGTTAGTCACGAAAAATTTGGAAACAATTAGTATAGGATTGACCGAACACTAAAAAATGAAACTAGCAACTAGAAAACCGAAAAGCAAGATTTCTAGAACTTTAGAGAATGAAATTTATGCATTCTGTCCAGAGCCTTTAGTGGCCTTAAGAACCAGATTTTATCATGTTTAGATAAGGGAGAATGATTCATAATTGGTTTAGTAATTAATTTTAGCATCATAGGGAAAGCCGGTAACAAGAAAGGGTTAAAAATGCAACTTCTAGCACAGGTAAAACCTTGAGAAAGATTTACTGCCTATGCTGCCTCATAGTTTAATAATGTTCTTAAGGCTTATAATTAATGGTAATAATAGTAATTAGTCCCTTAGATGCATAAAAAATTAGTTTGATTATTAAGGTTACCGATTTTAGAGTTTCGTTGTTTAAGGAGCTTTACTATGAGAATTTTAGATGACATTTTTTGATGCTTTGGAATGACAAGTTTATATGATGATGTAATGCATATTGAGAATTTGATATTATTGAATGATTTCATGGCTTGCATGTTATAGTTGCTGTTGCAAACAATGAGAATGCTTATGCATGAAATATGAGAATATGTCATGATAATTATGAATGATGAGTTGTATTATGATGTAACATGCAAAGACTTAATGGTGACTTAAAATTATGAGGAAATGATCCTTTGGACCCATCAGACTATAGGTGGTGAAAAGGTGATTCTTGCCCCTAGCTTCTCTCAAAAGGGTAGAGTTGGGACTTTAACTTATCAAAAGGGATAAGTATATGCTAGTGACGACTAGTAAGGTATGAGCTCATAACCTAGATTACTCCCAAAGGGTGGAGTATAAGGTGGCTCAAGAAAATGATGATGAAAGTAACTTTAAGTCACCTAAGGAACTAAGTAACATATTATGTGATTATGATGTTCTTTTATGCATAGCATTTATGAGATGATGATGAGAAATATGATATTCTTCTATGCATAGTATTTATGATATGATGATGAGGAATATGATGTGGTCTTATGCATAGCTATGTTATTATGATATGATGAGATATATGATAGGAAAAGTTCATTATAAATATGACATGCTAAGTTTATGATGCATTACAAGACGCATGATTAAAATGAATGGACCTCGGTAAAGTATATTTCCGAACTAATAAACGAATCTTAGCATGCTCATATTTTCATAATGAAACCCGAGGTTCCTGGGACGATGATGATGACACGATGCATATGAGGTGAGTACCTTATTGAGATTCTTTTATAAGTTTCTCATCCCTCTTTCTTTCTTTCCATCTCGTCTTCAGAAAGTGATGGTGATGTTCGTGATTCCCATTGATGCTCTCACCTGGTAGATGTCCTTGATCTTGTGAACTAGCTTATCATCCTTGAGGAACGTATCGCTAACCTTGCGCATGTGCTCAGATATCTATCCCTATCTCTGAGTGTTATTAGTAGGTGCCATTAATAGATGTTCTTCCATCCATATACTATTTATGTTTTGTTCGATTGACTACACCTAGCCTAACTCTATTAGTAGGCAAAATATCTATGTGTTATGTAATTATGGATGTCATATGATGGAGCCTATGTGATGTAATGTGATGTGTTCTTTTATGATATGTTTATTCCGCTTTGTTTTTCCTCCATTCACATTATGCGCACTCACGTTTTCAATTATTTTTTTTAAAAAAAGGCTCATAATTTCACTAAGTATTTTCAAAGTATGATTAAAAAACTAAAAAAGAGTAAAGTCTAGTAATTAATCAGATACGGCCTAGGCTTATTGGGTTAATTATTAGGGTGTTACATTTTGGTATCAGAGATTCGGCCTCATAGAGCTTGAGGATTGGACTGGCTATGCTTCTTAAGCATAATACGTTAGAAATGTCATGTGTAATGTTTATCATAGGATAAGCTTGAGGATTAGAGATACATGACTATTGTATGTTGCACGTGCCATGGTAACTTGCTCACTTTGCATGGAATATTGAGCCTGATCACCTCAGTGTTGCCGTTTTGTGTGTATAGGGACCAATGGCATGTCAACAACAGACTAGGAACGCGCAGAATAACCAGAACAACGAAACCGCCGAGCACCCGCGATGTAGCAAGGACAATGAGAATGATGATGGATCAAATGGATCAAGATCGCCAAGCTAATGCGAATCAAGGCCATGAGATTCCCGAACATGCTCGTTTTGGGGAGTTCGTAAGGCGAACCCGCAGTTTCAATAGGACCCTTAATCCAAATGTAGCAGATGAATGGATTCAGAATATTGAGAAGGTCATTGCAGTAGTCCCATGCTCAAAGGAGAGAAGGTCACCTTCGCTACCCATATGCTTGAGGGAGATGCCGATTTTTGGTGGACAGGTGCCCGGAGACTCTTGGAGGCGACCGACATGGACATTGATTGGGAGCTATTTAAGGTCCATTTTTATGAGAAGTATTTTCCAGTCGGTCAAAAATGCCAAGGACATTGAGTTTATGCAACTTGTCCAAGGAAATATGAATGTGGCCCGGTACACCTAGATTTGAAGAACTTATTAAGTTCTCAAGGATGTATAAGGGTAACCCCGAGTATTGGAAATGCATTAAATACGAGTTAGGGTTAAAGGCGGAGCTCAATGTGGTAGTTGCGCATTTGGAGATTAGGGATTTCTCTACTCTAGTTAACAAATGTCACATCATTGAAGAAGGGCAGAGAAATCTGAGCACCTCAAAGTCTGATAATGTCACCAAGAAGCTGACACCTCAAGGTCAGCGTTAAGAGGCCGACCTCCATTTCCGCCTCAATCAAGACTACAAGGGCCACAAAGGAACTTTAAACAAGGAAGGCCGAACAACAACAACAACGCTACAACAATAACCCCAACAACAATCGCAACAACAACAATAACAACAACAAGGGGAAAAGCACCACAAAGGGTTCCAGCAGGTTCCTCCACGACCCCCACCATCCACGGATTGTCCCTAGTGCGGAAGAATCATAGGAGTATGCCATGTCGAGCTGGAACAAATGTTTGCTACCGGTGTGGAAAGCCAGGCTACTACTCTCAAGAATGCAGAGAGGAACCCGCTAACCCTCAATCCCAAGCCACAATACCAAGGAAGGGTCTTCCGTTAATGTGAAGAAACGACGAAGTCACGAAATCTCGTGGAAGGTAAGTGTAACATGCATGGTAAAGACTTAATTATACTGTATGATTCCTGCGCTTCCCATTCTTTTATCTCCTACTCATATGTTAAAACCCTTAACTTGCATGTGACTAAGATTCCTTTTGACCTTGTTGTTTCTACCCCCTTGGAAAACCCGTTAGGACTTGTAAATGTTGTTTAGATTGCAATTTTGTTATTGAAAATAGATCCTTTGTTTTAGATCTCATTTGCTTACCCATGCGAGGTTTAGATGTGATTCTTGGCATGGATTGGCTTGAGGCCAACCGTGCATTGTTAAGCCTATGAGAAAACCATCACTTTTCTTTGTTCCATTGAACCTAAGAAACCCATAAGTCTACATAACATGGAAATGGACTGGTAAGGGTGAGAATAAAGGTTATATTTTCTTAGCCTCTAGTGGCGTAGACTTTGAGCAAAGTATCGATGAGATACCGATAGTAAGAAATTATCCCAAAGTATTTCCAGATGAGATACCAGAGTTTCCCCCAAGAGAGATAGAGTTTTCCATAGAATTGCTTCCTGTGCAAGTCCCATATCCATAGCCCAATACAGGATGTCCCCATTAGAGTTGACCAAGTTGAAAGCTCAATTGGAAGATTTATTGGAGAAAAATTTTGTTAGGCCTAGTGCTTCACCTTGGGAGCCCGTGTTGTTTGTGAAGAAAAAGGATGGAAGTATGAGAATGTATGTTGACTATAGGCAATTGAATAAAGTGACGGTAAAGAACAAATACCCTTTACCTAGGATAGATGACTTAACCAGCTTAAAGGTGCAGGAGTGTTTTCTAAGATTGATTTGAGGTCAGGTTACCACCAGATTAGGTGAGAGATGAAGATATACCGAAAATGGCCTTTCGCACTCGAGAGTCATTTTGAGTTTGCAGTAATGTCCTTTGGGTTAACCAATGCTCCAGGTTTTATGGATTACATGAATAGGATCTTTAGACCCTATTTAGATCAGTTTGTGGTTGTCTTCATAGATGATATTCTCATCTACTCTAAGACCCACGAGGAGCATGAACGCCACCTAACCATAGTACTAGAGATCTTGAAGGAAAATAAACTATATGCCAAGCTTTCTAAGTGTGAATTCTGGTTGTATAAGGTGAAATTTTTAGGGCATGTAGTATCTAAGAGAGGAATTGCTGGAGATCCTAGTAAGGTGGAAGCGGTCGTGAACTGGGAAAGACCAACCACGGTAACTAAAGTAAGGAGCTTTTGGGTTTAGCTGGTTATTACCATCGGTTTATCAAGGGATTTTCCCAGATTTCCTTACCCTTGACCAAGCTAACTAGGAAGAACACCCTTTTTATGGATCCGGAGTGTGAAAAGAGCTTTCAAGAGTTGAAAAACAAGCTAACCTCAACCCCGTTTTGGTGTTACTCGACCCCAATGTGCGTTTTGAAGTGTACTGTGATGCTTCAGAAAGGGTTTGGGTTGTGTACTGATGCAAGATAGGCAAGTGGTGGCCTATGCATCGAGGCAACTCAAGCCGCATGAGGCAAATTACCCTACCCATGACCTTGAGTTAGCTGCCGTCGTGTTTGCTCTAAAGATTTGGAGACACCATGTATACGGAGTAAGGTTTGAGGTGTTCTCCGATCACAAAAGTTTGAAATATCTCTTTGATAAAAAAGAGCTAAACATGAGGCAAAGAAGGTGGATGGAGTTCTTAAAAGATTATGATTTGGGTTGAACTATCATCCAGGCAAAGCTAACATTGTAGCCGATGCCCTAAGTAGGAAATCCTTACAAGTATCTCGTTTGATGGTGAAGGAGGTTGAGTTAATTGAGAGTTTAGAGACCTAAACCTAGGAATGACCTTGACCACTAAGGGCATAAGAGCTTGCCACCTTAGTGTGACGAGTGAATTTAAGGAAAGAATTGCTCAAGCCCAAAAAGAAGATAAGGAATTTCAAGAGACCTTAGAGGAGGAAAAGCTGAAAAGTTGAAAGGTTTTACCCAAGTGAATGATAGTTTGTGGAGGTTTGAAGGCCATATATGTGTACCTGCTAGGACTTTCGAAAGGATATTTTGGAGGAAGCCCATAAGAGCCATTTCACTCTCCATCCTGGTGCCACCAAGATGTATCAAGATTTGAAGAAGATGTTCTGGTGGCCCAATTGAAGAAAGATGTGTGCACATGGGTGAGTAAGTGCTTGGTGTGTCAAAAGGTGAAGATTGAACACCAAAGACCCTCTGGAATGTTGCAACCCCTAGTAATCCCCGAGTGGAAGTGGAATAGTATCTCCATGGATTTTGTAACTGGACTACCGAGGACCTAAGCAAATCATGATGCCATATGGGTAATCATGGATCGGTTGACTAAGTCAGCCCACTTTTTACCTATTAAGGTGACTTATTCCTTGGATAGGTTAGCATTATATATTCAGGAGATAGTAAGGTTACACGGAGACGTCGACAATAATCTCAATGGGATCCGCGATTCACGTCACATTTTGGGGAGCCTTTCAGAAGGCGTTTGGTTCAAAGCTGTGTGAGCACGGCTTATCACCCCCAAACGGATGGTCAATCTGAAAGAACTATCCAAACTTTGGAATATGTTAAGGGCATATGTTTTGGATCAAAGGGGAAGTTGGGATAAGTACCGCTAATCGAATTTGCATATAACAACAGTTATCATGCAAGCATTGGTATGGCACCATAAGGCCCTCTATGATGGAAATGTCAATCCCCCTTATGTTGGTATGAACCCGGAGAGCAGAGTTTACTCTGAACTGATATTTTGAGGGAAACAACGGAACAAATCAAGAAGATTAGGGATAAGATTCTTCCGCTAAAGTCGAGAAAACTATGCGGACAAGAGGCGAAATCGCTAGATTTTCAAGAAGGGACCATGTGTTCCTAAGGATCACCCCCACCACATGCATAGGCCGAGCAATGAAAGTAAAGAAATTGAGCCCAAGATTTCTTGGCCCGTTTGAAATCCTTAACAAAGTCGGTCTGGAGCTTACCGTATAGCCCTTCCACCGAGTCTGTCCAACCTTCATGATGTTTTTCATGTATCCTAGTTAAGAAATATCAATCTGACCCAAGTCATGTACTAGAGCCAGAACATGTGCAATTAAGAGATGACCTAACATTTAACTTACCACCCACGAGAATCGTTGACCAAGGAGTTAAGCAATTAAAAAACAAGGTTGTACCCTTGGACAAAGTAGCATGGGGACGAGGTGAAACCGAAGAATTCACATAGGAGCTGGAATAGACATGCAAGCACAATACCTCGAGCGCTTAGGTAAAGAATTTCGAGGGCGAAATTCTTTTTAAGGAGGGAGTAATGTAACGCCCCATTTTTATTATTGTTAGAAATTACCGAATTACTCTAGGTAATTCTTACATAAAATTTGAGACCATACAATCCTAAAAATGGAATATAACATTAGAAGAGAAGTTAGGAGCGATTCGTGCAAGAGTCGCAAACCCCGAATTTCTGTACGTGTAAAATGACCAAAATGCCATTGAGGTTATTTTACTAAGAAAATGAGATTGTTGGCCCCGCCGTCCTCAAGGGAATGTTTTGATGATAATAAAAGATTGTTTGTGTTATGTGTGTTAATAGAGGAGAAGAATCTCAATTTTGAGTTTCGACGCGAAATTACCAAAACGGCCGTTTAGCTCCATTTGCGTGCCACTTAGCCCGAACCTCACTAAAATGTTTTAAAAGGTGTTTTTAAGTTATGATTGACCATTGGTTAAGTCCGGATGGTCTCAGATTTTGAGTAAAATTACCATTTTGTCCCTGTTTTGTGAAGTTTTGCGAATTTCGAGATTTTTGATTCGTATAGCGAAACCTAAGCAATATTAGGCTCAAATTAAAGGTTATTAGATTCTAATTATTAATCTAGAGTCAAAATTATTTATTTAGATTGATTAGAACTTAAAATTGCTTAAAAACACCCAAATTGCTTACTAATTCACCTAAGCCCTTAATTGCAAATTCTCTAATTTGCAAAGATACCTTACCTACACCTAAATAATACATGGAACAAACAAATTTCTCTTCCATGGGCTGCAAATGGCCAAAATAATGGAGCCATAATGCATCAGAATATTGCCAAATAATGCACTAAAACAAAATGCCAAAAATGTTACCATGAAACATAATTCCCTAAATTCATACAACTTGTCTTGAATCCATGTTTTCCTCCCTTTGTTCCCTTTGAAATTCCACAGCCTTCCTCCTCCCTTTTTCCATTTATGAGCCTCAAAGTCTCTATAAATAGGCATGCTTGAAGGAGTGTTAGGGGCCTTAGTTCATAACTTACACAATTCTAGTTTTTAGAAGCACCAAAAGCTTTCTTTCTTCCTCCTCTTGGCTAAACTTTTTCTCCCATTTCTCAAAGAGATTTTCTTTCATTTCACTCAAGGAAACCAAGTTCTTTTCCTTTCCTTCAAACCAAATTAGGTAGGGAGTTGTTTTTAAGCTTAATTTCAAGTATTGATAAGTGTTGTTCTTGGTTAAAAATGATGATTTTATGGACTTTCTTCTTGCTTTATTTCGGTTTTCCTTCTCCTTTTCTTCTTGTATATTTCGGCCTTATAGCCTAGATTATGATGAGACCATGGTTTGATGATGAGGTTCTTGAGTGTTGGTTGCAAAACCTTCACAAGTTAGACCACTAAAACTTGAAGGTTTCATTAGTTTTCAAAGTTTTGAAGCAACTATGTTTTTATGATAAAGGTCTTGAGTTTAGAACTTGAAAAATATATTGACACTTATGTTTCATTTCTTGTTATGCTTTGTTTTTAGTTTAAAACGATGTTTGACAATTTTTCATTTCTAGATGACTCTTGAACTTCTCCTTTTCTTGCCATTTGATTTCGGCCCAAGGCCTAAGAAAGTTTTCTAGGATAGCTTAATAATGAAATCTTTAAAGCTCACTTTGTCTTGCTAAGATATATATTCGTTGAAATTATAATTCTTTTAAAGTCTTGAAGGAGCTCTAGTAAAGAAATAAAATAAACTTGCATCCATGTTTATGTTTATGCCTTGCACAATCATGTTTACTTTCAATGTCATCACTAAATTCTCAAGAATGAATAAATGAACTTGCATATTCATGTTTAAATTTCCAAGCTTGCATTTCATGTTTATGTTTCAAGTTGTCACTTAATCTTCAAAGATAATAAAGAGGATGCATCTTATATTTATTTTATGCTCTCACTTTATTTTATAATAGCTAAAAGAATCAATGCATGGCATGTTTATTTTATGTCATCACTTAAAGATCCTAGAGTTCAAAGACTTGCCCAAGTATCACAAGCAAAGTTGGAACCATGGTAATAAAAACTCTAAAGCTTCCTTAAGGTTATTGGAGTCAAAGAATTCATTCTTGAAGAAGTCTTGAGTTTGGAGCTTAATAAGATGTAATAAGAATTCTCTTCTCCCTCCACTTGGTCCAATGCGGACTACGTCGCTTCAGTTCTTGCATATCATGTTTATAATTCCAACTTATCACCTTATAAAGACAAGATTAAGGAGGTTGCATAGCATGCTTATGATTCTAGTTATCACCTAAATCTCTAAAGCTCATGACTTGCTCCTTTTATCTTAAGTAAGAATTTTAATTGTGAAGATGCTTTCAATATATAAATCGGCCTCATGGTTAAGGTAGGCCTAAAGTGATTTTAAATAGCTCCTGATTTAGTTCTATAATTTTTTTCAAGATTAACAAAAAAAAAAAACATTTGTTTCTAAAAGAGTTTTGAGGTTTTGCAAGGATTTTACGGAAATGTAACATCCTAGTTTTCTTAGATATTAATTGAGGAAAACTTAATAGGAATATTAGAATTTAGACATGGTTATGATGAGCACGGCTCATAGCGAGTACCAAAAAAAAAAATAGAATAGTACTTTGAGGCCGAGGCTGGGGCCATCGAAACTGGAGAATTTGGGACCCAAAGGTTCCCCAAAGTTAAGGAACATGAAAATAAGATTAGACATGTGTGGAAATGATAATGTTATGCTTAGAATTTCTTTACGGGTAATATCGGTAGATCGGGTACGGTGTTTACCCGTCGGAGAGATTTCAGTGTGCGGTTTTTAACATCGAAAGACACTCCCATTACTACAACTAGATAATATCCCCCAAATCAAGACAAGTGGAAGGCCAAGATTTAATCTTGGAATCCAAGATCAAATCCTAGCCATCCATCATAGCCTAGTCACCAAATTCATCATGATTTTCAACAAATATCTTGCCTTGCATTTATTACAAGCCTAGTCACTTAATCTTCTTAACCAAGCCAAGCATCATTCTCAGCCTTGCAAGGGAAAAACCAGAGGGTGAAGTGCCTCCATAGCCAAGAGCTCCATCTTGCTTTCATCTCACAAAAACCCTAGCTTAGAATCATCAAAACCCAAATCTTCCTTCACAAAAATTGATCTACACTTCTACCTCTACAATTATAACCGATTGAAATTTCAAAAACCTCATCCTTCTTGCACATCCATCATAGATCAGAGGAGGGTTTGAAGTTGTGTGGGGAGTTTTGATTGTGAAGAAATCCCACCTTGAAGCAAGCTAGAGATAGGAACTTGCTGAACCTTCAAGAGTAGGGTTTTCCTACCTTTCTTGTGAAATTTTTCAATTCTATTTTAGCTTGCCCTAATTCCGAAAATTTTGATGATATTGATGATTAACATATTGATATTGATGTATGAATTTTTGTGTTGTGTTTGGATGGTTTTAAAATGGGTTTTCTCTCAAGTGAAATTGGAACTAGGTTGCTGGATTGATTTCTGTCTGTAATCAGAACTTTTCATGAATTTTCTGGAAATTTTGTGGGTGGTTTCATGAGCCATTAAAATTATATGTTGTAGTTAACCTCTAAGAATAAACACACGAATTTTCTTAGGGGTTAATTCTAAGGTTTGATGCCTCAAAAAAATTAGGAACTGAATTGTAACTGCTTCTGCAATTGTTGAGACTGAAGTAACAAACTTGCCCGAAGTTTTCATCATAGCAATTGATTGAGATAGCTCCTGAAATTTTTACACAAGACTAATAACATGTTGAAATATCTCTGTGAATTTTCTTGTACCATGATTCCCTCGAATTCTAGGGCTAAATATTTTGAGAACACAAGTCTGGACTATGAATTTGTGGCTTCTGACCACCAGAATTGCCTATTTTATTGAAGTGGTTATATAACTTGAATTGCCCTGAAATTTTTACAGGTTGTTTTGGACACATTGAAGTGTCATGTGAAATTTTCCTTAAGGTTGGAATGGTTGTTTGGTATGGTAATAAATTGTTGTGCCTGGAACTTCAATTCTCCCAGGATAATGAGATGTGGAAATGGCTGAAATTCTATGATAATATGTACATATCTTACTGTGTATGTTTGAAACATATGGGAAAGCAAACAAGGCTTAGAAAGAATTGAGAGGGAAGGCAAAAAGAAGGACTTCCCTAGAAAAGTTATGAGTCAATAGACGTATCGGCTAGGCATAGATCTGTGAGTGATCCGAAAATGGAAAAAAATGAAGTTCGGTGATCTTGAATAGGAATGAGCTCATGTCCTAGCAGTCTATGGTCCTCTGTGAAATTGTGAAATGTGAATGTATCTCTCTGAGAATAAGCCTTCCCTATGTTGAAAAAATTGAGAAAGATATGAGAAATGGAGTTTCTGATTGTGCATATTATTACTCGATCGATTATTATGATATTATCCTTAGTTCCCGCCTACGGGTTTTCAAGATTTCTGTATTTGACTTTGTATGAATATTGTATATGCATGAATTGTTTATCCTCCTGTGTGTAGTATATGGGGGAAACTACCCTACTAGAATTTTATAATATTCTCACCCCTCCAGTTGTATGTATTATATTGTTCAGATTTTAGAGATGCCGTCCCTGGTGTTTTTCTGTGATTCGCCACAATGGGTGTGGCAATACGATCCTTTGGACTGCATGTATGCTGTTGGTTATTCCCAGTTTGGATCTACATGTTCTTCGATCGCTCCTTCAGGACTTCGGTCTTTGCCGCGGACTTCGAACCCGCTTTTCCTTATGACGGTGTGCCCCTTCACATGGGCCATCCTGTAGCGTTTGAGATCCCCTCGCTCCACCCGTATATCGGCCAGACGCACCCGTTTCGTCATCCTCCTCATCTGACTCAGATCCCTCTGAGACCCGGTGCCCCGCGGAGGTGAGGTCATCGCCCGATGGCCAACGACTTCCTCACGAGGAGTAAGACCTCTAGAGACGGATGCATTGTACATAGTAATAGGATAGTCTTAGGACCTTACTAGCCTCCAACTACGTATTATTAGTCTTCTTTTGCTACGTTGTATCTGTATGTTATTTTGAGCAGGTTGGGTTTTCAGGGGGAACTAGTCTTGTTCACTGAGAGATTTTGACCACTTAGGGGTTGTTCTGGGTTACCTCTTATGATAATGTATATATTGTAACTTAGACCTTAGGTCCATATGTATCTATTTGATTTTGGCTACGACTATATATGTAGTACACTTCTTTATTACCATGTTACGACTAGTGCATATTCAAAACATTAGTGATACCCGCTAATTACTATGTTAGTACTCGAGGAGAATGTAGAAGTTGGCAAGTGTTACATTATGGTATCAAGCCGGTCTATCCTATCAGCCTGGGGATTGGACAGACTATGTTTCCATGGTAGTTGTTATGTATGATGATGCATATATATATATATATATATGTATATATATATATATATATATATATATATATATATATACTGTGTGTGTGTGTGTGTATACACGACTTGGTTGGAAATGTTGTGGGTTCCTGCCACACTTGGATTGGTATTGAGCTGATCAACTCAATATTTTGTTTGGTGTGACGAATCAATGACTTCAATCGGGAGCCAAAGCGAGTAGGGAACAATGTTGATATGATGAACACTTTCCATGAAATGGCCGAGCAATGAGGGAGCAAGCTTGCTTGCTAACCGAATGATGGAATGATTACATCGTAATGAGGAGCAGGACCCTCCTAACCCAGGGGAATGAAGTAGATGTAGAATATTAGAAATTTGCTGAGTTTAGAAAGGCGAACCCCTCGCCTTTTCGAGGAGCTTCGATCCCTGCAAAGCAGAGGAGTGGATCAAGGCAATGGAAAAGATTTTCTAGTTCTACCCTCACAGAGATTCAAAAGGTGGCTTTTGCCACCTATATGCCGAAAAAGATGTTAAATTCGTGGGTAGGTACTAGAGGACTTTTCGAAGCCTACGCATGAAGTCACCTGAGACATCTTTAAGGAGGCTTTTTATCACAAGTACTTCCCTGCTTTCTGGAGAAATGCAAAGGAATTAGAATTTATGGCCCTTAGACAAGGTCCTATGAGTGTAGCAGAGTATACCGCCAAGTTTGAGGAACTTTGCAAATTTTCTACGATTTACCGCTTGGTTCCGGACGAAGTTTGGAAATGCATGAAATATGAAGGGGTCTACGTGAAGATATTGGAGCCGCTTAAGCCTCTTGGAAATTCGAGATTATCCTACTTTGGTGAACAAGTGTCGACGCGCTGAGGAGTCTAATAAGAAGTTGGCAAACCTAGTATGCGCAAAACAATGTCAGGAGAGGACTAGCGCCCCAAGGCCCTCGATTCAAGCCTATGCACCAATCTAAGGGAAGATTTCCACAAAACAACAACAACAACAACAACAATAGAGGAAAACAGATTCAATCTCCAAGACCAGAGGCAATAAGAGTGTCTTAAATGCGGGAAATATCATGGGATCGGCTTGCCTGGACCACACAAATCACATGCTTCGGTTCAGAAACCAGGACACAAGATCTTCGAGTGTCCTAATAAGAAAGCTCAACGCCCGACCCAGGCCACAACAACCAGGACGTGTTTTGCTGGATGCCAAGGAGGCTTCTCAATCTACCGATTCTATTCGAGGTAAGTATAAAATAAATGAAATTATCTTAGATGTCCTGTATGATTCGGGTGCCCCTTTCTTTCATATCCTATGACTGTCTACAAAAGTTAGGATTACCTGTGTCAGTTATCATATGACCTCCTCGTATCCACCACTACCGAATCCTCAGAACTTGTCAAGCATGCATGACCACTTCTCTTTTTATAAATGCCAGAGAATTTAATGCAAATTTGTTTTGTCTACCTTTGGCTGGCTTAGAAGTCATTTTAGGTATGGATTGGTTGGTACCAAATTATGTGCTTTTGCATTGTCCAATTAGAACTGCTATATTTCTTCTCATGTCTTCCTCTATTCTTGTTCCCTTTTCTTTTTACTTAGACCTAGTAACACCTAATGTAACACCCTAATAATTAACCGAATACACCTAGGTTGTATCTGATTAATTACTAGACTTTACTCTTTGCTTCATTTCTTTCATCATTCTTTGAAAATACTTAGTGAAATTACGAGCCATTTTTTTTGTTAAAACATAATTGAAAACGTGAGCCGTGCATAACGTGAACAATAATCGAATAAAGCGAATAATGTGCAGACATAGCATGAAAAACACATCATATTGGCTCCATCATATAACATCCATAATTACATAACACATAGATAGTTTGCCTACCAACAGAATAAGACTAGGTGTAGGCAATCTAACAAAACATAAATAATATGGATGGAAGGACATCCATTAATGGCACCTAGTAATAACACTCCAAGGATAATGATAGATATTCTGAAATATACGAGTGAAACTAGCAAGATCAAGTTCAGCTACCAGGTGAAAGTCTCAATGTGATTCACGAACGCTTCCTTCTGTTTAAAGACGAGATGGAAAGAAAAATAGAGGGAGTGAGAAACTTATAAAAAGAATCTCAGTAGGGTACTCACCTCATGATGCATTGTGTCATCATCATCATCCCCAGGAACCTCGAGTTTCATTATGAAATAATGAGCATGCTAAGATTGATTTATTAAGTTCGAAAATATACTTTATCGAGGTTCATCGGTTTTAATCATGCGTCTTATAATGCATCATAAACTTAGCATGTCATGTTTATAATGAACTTTTCCTTTCATCAACACATCATATTCCTCATCATCTTATCATAATCAAATGCATAGAAGAACATCATATTTCTCATCATCATCTCATAAAATGCTATGCAGAAGAACATCATGCCATAATAGCTATGCACAAGACATGGTGCACATATTTCATTCCTTTAGTGTCCTAGGTGACTTAAAATCTTGTTATCATCATCATTATTTTCCTTGGGGCCACCCTATACTCCACCCTTTTGGGAGTAATCTAGGTTATGAGCTCATACCTTACTAGTCGTCACTAGCATATACTTATCCCTTTTGATAAGTTAAAATCCCAAACTCTACCCTTTTGAGAGAATGGGCTATGGGGCAAGAATCACCTTTTCACCACCTATAGTCTGATGGGTCTAAAGGATCATTTTCTAGGATCACCTTTTCACCACCTATAGTCTGATGGGTCCAAAGGATCATTTCTTCATAAGTTTAAGTCACCATTAAGTCTTAGCATGTTATATTATAATCATCAAGATGCATGAACATTCTCATTGTTTGCAATAGCAACTATAACATGCAAGCCATGAAATCATTCAATAATATCAAATTCTTAATAGGCATTACATCATCATACAACTGACATTCCAAAGCATCAAAAGATGTCATCTAAAATTCTCACAAGGAAAGCTCCTTAAATAACCGAACTCTAAATTGGGTAACCTCAATTATCACACTAATTAATCATGCATCTAAAGGATTCATTATCATCATTACCATTAATTATAAGCCTTAAGAACATTATTAAACTATATGGGACAACATAGGTAGCAAGTTATATTTAAGGCTTCATGTGCTAGAAGTTGCATTTTTAACCCTTTCTCATTACCGACTTTTATGATGCTAAAATTAATTACTAAACCAATTATGAATCATTCTCCCTTATATAAACATAATACTTGGTTCTTAGGGCTGCTAATGGTTCTGGACAAAACGCACAAATTTCATTCTCTAGAGTTCTAGAAATCTTGCTTTTACGGTTTTTCTGGAAGCTAGTTTTATTTCTAACATGCATAGAATCGTTCTCTTAGCAATAAATCATAATCATCACAACTTTGAACATATTAAAACATCATCATACAGTAGTACTAAACTAGATAGGTAGCTGAATCATGAACCTCATATAATTGCATAAAACCACATTTTAAGTATACATAAAGTACTAGTTTCCCGTATAATTTTTGCAAAGCTTCAAAACTCCTTTAGTAACTAATTCTTTTTGTTAAACTTTAAAGAAATTATAAGACTTTAGCCTCCTTAATCATGAGGCCGATTTATACATTGAAAGAATGTTCATGATTAGAATTTTCACTTAAGATAAAAGGAGCAAGTCTTGAGCTTTAGAGATTTAGGTGATAGCTAGAATTATAAACATGCTATGCAACCCATTTTAATCTTGTCTTTATAAGGTGATAACTTGGAAATATAAACATGATGCAAGAAACTGGAGTGACGGTAGCGCATGGACCAGTGGAGGAGAAGAGAATCTTAAGAAACTGAGCGGTAATCCGCACTGGACCAGTAAGGGAGAAGAGAATTCTTATTAAGCTCCAAACTCAAGACTTCTTAAAGAATGAATTCTTTGACTCCAATAATCTCAAGAAAGCTTTAGAGTTTTTATTATCATGGTTCCAACTTTGCTTGTGATACTTGGGAAAGTCTTTGAGCTCTAGGATCTTTTAGGTGATGACATAAAAATAAACATGTCATGCGTTGATTCTTTTAGCCATTATAAAATAAAGTGAGAGCATAAAATAAATATGAGATGCAACTTCTTTATTATCTTTAGAGATTAAGTGACAACTTGAAATATAAACATGAAATGCAAGCTTGGAAATTTAAACATGAGTATGCAAGTTCATTTATTCATTCTTGAAATTTTAGTGATGACATAGAAAGTAAACATGATTATGCAAGGCATAAACTTAAACATGGATGCAAGTTCATTTGATTTCTTTACTAGAGCTCCTTCAAGACTTTATAGAAATACAAATTCAATCCAATATATATATCTTAGCAAGACAAAGTGAGAAATACATCTTTCAAGTTCTAAACTCAAGATCATAAAAACATCATAAAAATATTATTCTTTAAAGTTTTGCATCAAGTGGAACTTTCAAGCTTTAGAGGCCTAACTTGTGATGGATTCACAACCCACCCTCAAGGTCCTCATCATCAAGCCATCATCTTAGTCCCACCTAGGCCATATGGCTGAATTGTTCAAAGGAAAAGGAAGAAGAAAACCAAATGGAAAAACTAGAGAAAATCCATGAAATCATCATTTTGAACCAAGAACAACACTTAGCAAAGCATAGAAATAAACTTAAAAACAACTCCCTACCTAATCTGATTTGAAGGAAAGGAAGAGAACTTGGTTTCTTGGAGTGAAATGAAAGAAAATATTCTTGAAAACTTGAAGAAAGAATTCAGCCAAGAGGAGGAAGAAATGAGAGCTTTTGGTGCTTTGGAAAAACTAGAAATGTGTACAATTTTGAGCAAGCATCTAAGACTCCTTAAGCATGCCTATTTATAGAGGATTTAAGCTCATGTATGGACAAGAGGAGGAGGCATAATTTTTGAATTTTTCATGGGGAACAAAGGGAGGAAAATCATTTCTTGTTTAAGGCATGTTTTATGCCATGTTTTAGGGAATTTTTTGGCATTTTGTTTTAGTGCATTATTTTGCAATAATTTTGATGATTATGGCTGAATTATTTCGTGCATTACAGCCTCATGGAAGAGGGTTTTGTGTGTTCCATGTATTATTTAGGTGTAGGCAAGGTATTCATGCAATTTAGAGAATTTGCGGTTAAGGGCTTAGATGAATTAGTAAGCAATTTGAGTGTTTTTAAGCAATTTTAGGTTCTAATCAATCTAAATAAATAATTTTGACTCTAGATTAATAATTAGAATTTAATAAGCTTTAATTTGAGCCTAATATTGCTTAGGTTTCACTAGACGAATCAAAAATCTCAAAATTTGCAAAACTTGCACAAAGACGGGCAAAATGGTCATTTCGCTTAAAAATTGCCAAGACCACCCGATCTTAACCAATGGTTAATCATAGCTTAAAAACACCTTTTAAAACATTTTAGTGAGGTTCTCAGTCGGCACGCAAATCGATTAAAACGGCAGGGGCGTTTTGGTCATTTCGCGTCAAGCTCAAAATTATGATTCTTCTCCTCTATTAACACACATAACACAAACAATCCCTTATTATTGTCAAAAAATCCCCTTGAGGATGGGTGGGGCCCACGATCCTCATTTTCTGAGTAAAATAACCTCAGGGCATTTTGGTCATTTTACACGTATAGAAAATCGGGGTTTGCAATACTTGCACGAATTGCTCCTAACTTCTCTTCTAACGTTATATTCCTTTATTAAGGATTGTTTGGTCTCAAATTTTATATAATATTTACCTACGGTAATTCGGTAATAACGACGTAAAAATTGGGCGTTACACCTAACCCTAGTAAGGTAGGCCGTCAGGAATATGTCCTCCTTCGGCTAGTGAGCTGAAAGTATCTATGACCTGAATATGATTCCAGTGTGAGGGACTATCCAGATGTGTTCCAGAGGATCTTCCAGTTTGCCCGAGCAGGAAGTCGAATTCTCCATTGAGTTGGTCCTAGGGACGGGTCCTATTTCTATTGCTCCTTATAGGATGTCCCTAGAATTGAAGGAATTAAAGTCACAAATTGAAGAGCTACTAGGGAAACACTTTATTAGACCTAGTGCCTCGTGGGGAGCCCTGTTCTTTTGGTAAAGAAAAAGGATGGGGGTATGAGGCTTTGTGTGGATTATAGGCAGTTGAACAAGGTAACGATCAAGAACAAGTACCCTCTGCCAAGAATTGATAACCTTCTGGATCAATTACGTGGGGCAACTGTTTCTCAAAGATTGACCTTAGATCGGGTTACCACCAGATTTGAGTTCGGGATGAGGACATCCCAGACTGCCTTAGAACTCGATACGGACATTATGAGTATAAGGTAATGTCTTTTGGACTGACCAATGCTCTGGTATTCATGGATTATATGAACCGAATTTCGCCCGTACTTGGATAAATTCGTAGTTGTCTTTATAGACAACATACTTATTATTCAAGGACCAAAGAGGAACATGCAGAGCATCTTAGGGTTGTGTTACAAATCCTAAGGGAGAGGAAGTTGTATGCTAAACTGTCAAAATGTGAATTCTGGATTGGAGAGGTTAAGTTCCTTGGTCATGTGGTATTAGAAGGAGTTTCTAGATGCCAGCAAAGTAGAATCCGTACTTAATTGGGGACGGCCAACTACGGTAATGATTCGAAGCTTTCTGGATTAGCTGGATATTATAGGCGATTTATTATGGGTTTTTCCAGCTAGCTCTACCTTTGACCAAATTAACTCGAAAGAATGCTCAATTAGATGGACGCCAGAATGTGAGAATAGTTTTCAGGAGTTGAAGCAGAAGTTGACCACCTTGTCTTTGTGCTACCCGATCCTAGGACCCTTCGAAGTTTATTGTGATGCTTCTAGTAAGGGCTTAGGGTGTGTGCTTATGCAGCACAGAAATGTGGTTGCTTATGCCTCTCAGTTGACCCCACGAGGTGAACTATCCAACCCATGATCTTGAGCTTGTGTGGTTTTTGCTCTAAAGATCTGGCGACACCATCTTTATGGTGTAACAATGTCTTCTGGATCATAAGAGTTTAAAATACCTCTTTGATCAGAAAGAATTGAATATGAGACGAGACGGTGGATGGAATTCCTTAAGGATTACGAGTTAATCTGAATTACCACCCAGGCAAGGCAAACGTTGTGGCTGATGCATTGAGGAAAGTCCTGAGTGTAGCATGCATGATGATCAAGGAAACGGAACTAGTAGAAGACTTCAAGAAGCTTAGCTTGAGCACGTCAGCCCCGAAGGTGTTGTGTTAGGTCAGATTAATAACAAGCGAGTTCCAGAAAGATTTTGTTGCAACCTGGAGATCAAGAGCTTCAAGAAATTTTAAATCAGCTCACACTAAGAAGTTGTCGGAATTTACCACGACCGCGAGGTATATGGAGGTATAGGGACAGGGTCTGTGTACCTGCAAGTGGTACTCTTAGGAATGAGATTTTGAAGGAGGCACACAAAGGTGAATTCACCATACACCCTGGCACTAGTAAGATGTATGCAGATCAAGAGAATGTTTTGGTGGCCTGGG
Organism: Dalbergia oliveri; assembly: GCA_030441495.1. NCBI lineage: Eukaryota > Viridiplantae > Streptophyta > Magnoliopsida > Fabales > Fabaceae > Dalbergia > Dalbergia oliveri. The sequence continues at coordinate 39,058,974 of JAMLFY010000004.1, read as the reverse complement.
ATGAAGAGGATATAGCGGAGTTTGTTCGCAAGTGTTTAACTTGTCAAAGAGTCAAAATAGAACACCAAAAGCCGCTGAACCTTACACCCCTTAGAAATCCAGAATGGAAGGGAAAGTATCTCCATGGATTTCGTAATGGGTTTCCGAGGACATCTTCAGGCTATGATGCTATATGGGTCATAGTGGATAGACTGACCAAGTCTGCCACTCTTACCCATCAAAGCTAATTATCCTTTGGATAGGTTAGCTTCCTTGTATATCCAAGAGATAGTGAGACTACACGTGTTCCTTCTTCAATAGTTTCCGATGGGACCCCGTTTTACTTCAAGGCTCTGGGAGCTTTCCAACGGGCCTTTGGAACCAAGCTGTGTTTGAGTACGGCTTATCACCCCCAAACGGATGGCAGACAGAACGCACCATCCAGACTTTGGAAGATATGCTGAGGGCATGCGTGATTGAGCAGAAGGGGAGTTGGGATAAAGTACTTCCGCTGGTGGAGTTTGCTTATAATAACAACTATCATGCTAGTATTGGCATGGCCCTATACGAAGCCTTGTATGGAAGGAAATGTCAGTCCCCATTGTGTTGGTACGATTCAGGAGAAGCAAGATTGTTAACCTATCTAAGTTAAGACGACGGAACAAATCCAGAAGATTAAGGATAAAATCCTCGCTACGAGAGTCGTCAAAAGAGTTATGCAGAGAACCGAAGAAAGCCTTTAGAGTTTAAAGAGGAGAGCACGTGTTCCTGAAGGTCACACCCACTACGGGCGTAGGTAGGTCTTGAAGGTCAAAAAGTTGTCACCTAGGTTTATAGGTCTTTTTCAAATTCTTCGACGAATTGGGTCAGCCTTATCAATAGCCCTCCCCCGTCTTTATCCAATCTCCATGATGTCTTCCATGTATCTCAACTTAGAATGTACCACCCAGACTCCACCCATATCATTGAACCCGAATCTATAGTTACGGGACGACTTGACGTTTCAAATGCCTCCCGCTAAGATCGTGGATAGAGAGATCAAGCAACTGAGGAATAAAGCAGTGCAACTAGTCAAAGTAGCTTGGGGTGGGCCAGGAAATGAAGAATTCACATGGTAGTTAGAGTCAACTATGAAGAGAGACTATCGGAATTGTTTCCAGGTACGAAATTTTGAGGGCAAAATTTTTTCTTAGGTGGGTGGTAATGTAACATCCTAGTTTTCTTCAGATATTAATTGAGGAAAACTTAATAGGAATATTAGAATTCTCAGACGTGGTCATGATGAGCACGGCTCCATGAGTGAGTACCAAAAAATAAATTGAATAGTCTTCGGGGGCTCGCAGGCCACGGCCATCGAAACTGGAGAATTTGGGACCCAGGGTGCCCCAAAGTTAGGGAACATGAAAATAAGATTAGACATGTGTGGAAATGATAATGTTATGCCTAGAATTGCTTTACGAGAATATCGAATATCGGTACGGTGTACCCGTTTCGAGATTTCGATGTGCGGTTTTTAACACCGAAGACACTCCCATTACTACAACTAGATAATATCCCCCAAATCAAGACAAGTGGAAGGCCAAGATTTAATCTTGGAATCCAAGATCAAATCCTAGCCATCCATCATAGCCTAGTCACCAAATTCATCATGATTTTCAACAAATATCTTGCCTTGCATTTATTACAAGCCTAGTCACTTAATCTTCTTAACCAAGCCAAGCATCATTCTCGGCCTTGCAAGGGAAAAACCAGAGGGTGAAGTGCCTCCATAGCCAAGAGCTCCATCTTGCTTTCATCTCACAAAAACCCTAGCTTAGAATCATCAAAACCCAAATCTTCCTTCACAAAAATTGATCTACACTTCCACCTCTACAATTATAACCGATTGAAATTTCAAAAACCTCATCCTTCTTGCACATCCATCATAGATCAGAGGAGGGTTTGAAGTTGTGTGGGGAGTTTTGGTTGTGAAGAAATCCCACCTTGAAGCAAGCTAGAGATAGAAACTTGAACCTTCAAGAGTAGGGTTTCCTGCTACCTTTCTTGTGAAATTTTTCAATTCTGTTTTAGCTTGCCCTAATTCTGAAATTTTGATGATATTGATGATTAACATATTGATATTGATGGAAATTTTTGGGCGTCCCACGTATGCAAAAATGCGTTTGGCACAATGACCCTGGAAGTGGTAGGTTGATGCTCGGATTCAGTGCTTCCACACGGGTGCATCAACAAAAATCACGAACGACGCCATCGATGTTTGAAGACGTAGAAAGAAGAGAGAGGTGTGAGAATCTTGCTAAAGAATCTCAGGGAAATCCTCTATCCTAGTGTCATCGTTTACGTCCCAGGAACCTTGGGTTTATTATGAAAAGGTTAAGCATGCATAAGTTCATTATGAGGTTTTCACAAAGGTATTTATCCAAGGTCCATGTCTTTTATAATGATTCTTAATGCATGTATGCAACATAATAGTTTATGGATGCATGGCAATTTTAGGTAAATCAAACAATAATCAATCAACATATAAGTGGCATGTAACTTTTCTCTTGAACATCTTTCCTTTCTCATACTTGTGACACCAATAATATAGTAAGCACCCAAACTAGGCTATGAGCTCATACCTTAACTAGTCGTCACTAGTTCTTACTTATCCTCTTGATAAGCGAATCATAAACATAATCATCATAATCCCGACTCCAGAGTACGGGTAGGGGCCTGGATCACCCATCATGGGACTTTTTCCTTCTTCGAAACGCATCGACTGGTTAAGACCAGCGACTTTGTCCGCTTTGAGGCTAATGTCTATGCCCTCACGGTTTTACCTTCTCCTCATGGAAGAGGAGAATACGTCTCGGTGTGTCACCTTAAACATCATATACTTTCATTCTTCGAAACGCATCGACGGTTAAGAAGCGACTTTGTCCGCTTCGGATGGCTCGACGTCCATACAGGGTTTACTTCCTCTAGAGAGGAGAAATGCGTCTCGCATATAACTTTAAACTTCATATTTCTCAAAAACTTTCTTTGTCCCTCAAATTTGACGGAAATTGGAGGCATAAGACTACTGAATTTCCTCAAATTTGAGTCTTGCCACATAATCTCAATCACATGCATCATTTTATGGAACTTTCTCAATTAAAAACTTTCATAGTTCACATGAGCATATTTTCAATTTCATTTATACTTTGAAACCTCATGCATCTCAAATACATTCATCATATCACCATGTCAATTATGCACATAAAGTTTCATGCTCAAGAATTAACATAATCACATCATCATAATCATGCTAGGTTCATCATCATAAATATGCTCACTCGGCCTCCTATCTCATAGTATCTTATGATGTGACCCTTACGGGTCTTAAACTCATATTTCGGTCATTCTAATCCTCACTAAGGATTTTTATAACACCTAAGGGATCATTACTTAAAATTCTCATAAGTTTTAGGCACACTTAAAATTCCAAACAGCATTATGTAGTTTGGCAGGAAAAATATCATATACTTGTCTTAGAATCTTCGTTCGTGACCCTTTTTAAGATCCGTCTTCGCCTAAGGCTTCATAATCAATCCCTAAACCAATTATGAGGATTCCTAGGCATGTTTACTAAGTTATAATTCACTTTTCCTCAATTTAGCTTTGCTGGACAGAATCACATTTTGCCATGTCTAAGTGTGCTAGAATTCCTATTTTAAGTCCTTATCATCACCTTAAGCTTAGTAATTAATACCTAATCATTTATGAAAGGTTTTTATGCATATCCTACTGATTATGAACCATTTACACTTGAATTAATTATGCTGGAACAGTTTTGCAAATTTTGCATTAAGGTGTTCTAGAATTCTCATCTTGATCCTTTTAAGTTACTTATTCTTTTCTAACTTCTCTAAATCGATCCTCCCTTCACTCAAACATAATTTTACACATTTTAACACCTTAGAACAACATTTGTACAGCAGCCAATCATGAAGGGCAGAACCGAAATCATAAGCCCATAAAATCACATAATCTTGTAAATTAAAATGCATACAAGTTACTAGTTTTCTCTTGGAATAATTCTAGGGATTCAAAACTCTTTTAGAACTCAAATCCTTTCATTAAAATCATGCCTTTACACATAAGGTCAATAGCTAAATTAACTTGCTTGCAAAATAGTTTTAAAGTATATAATTTTATGCATAATGTTGCTTAGGTGCTCCTAAGCTTGGAAAAATTACAAAACACAAACTATGGACACTTGTGATTAGAGGAACTCATATTAAGTCCATCATCATCACCACAAGGCTAAATGGCTTCTTTAAGAATGCCAATATTTTCTTGAAAACCTTACATAGGATACTTGGGCAAGTCTTTGAGCTCTAGACCATTTAGGTGGTGACATAAATTTAAACATGCTATGCAACTCATTTTATTCTTCTTTAGAAAATAAAGTGAGAGCATAAAATAAATATGGGTGCACTCATTTATTATCTTTAGAGTTTAAGTGATGGCGTAAAATATAAACATGATAGACAAGAAAGTAAACATGAAATGCAAGGTTCAATTATTTATTTTAGTGTTCTAGGCCTCTTGGGTGTTTACCCAAATCAACAATCAACTTTAAGGTTGAAATAGGTAGGCTTTGAGATTTATTAAGTGATGATGCACATTCTTGTTTTAATCTTTAAGTTGCTTAGTGATAACTTGAAAATAAACATGCTATGCAAAGCATAAAAGTAAACATGAATGCAACTCCTTTTTAATCTTAACTAGAGCTCTTACAAGACTTTAAAGGAACATAAAAACCTCAACCCATTATGTATCATAAAGCAAGCTTTAGAGTTCTTAGCACCTAGACTTCAAAGAAGCCTTAAGGTTGTGAACCTCATCATCAAGCTCAAGAAAATGATCCTAGTGGCAAAAATCACAACAAACATTCAAAGGACCATTCTAATATTTTTAGCAAACCTTTTTCCCAAAACCAAAACAAAGGGGCCGAAACCAAGAAGGAAAAGAAATGAAAACTAGAGCTTGAACAAGATGAAAAGGGAAAACCGAAACCTTAGAGAAATGAAAGCCAAAACTTTGAACTTGTAAAGAAAAGGAAAAACGAGTTTGTATATGGTCCAAGACCAAGATCCAAGCTTTAGAGGTTTATCCCATGACAAACACCACACTATTTCCATGAGACCTCATCATCAAGCTAAAGTTGTGTTCATAAAATGGCCTCATGGCCGAAAATGCAAGGAGGAAGAAAAAGAGTTTGAAAACAAGAGAAAACTAGAAACTTTTCTCAAAGAAAGTAAAGAAAATTGAAAGAAAACCCCTACCAAGTGAAATCTTGAAATCTTTGAAAGAAAGCTTGAGTTTGCAAGGAAATAAGAAGACAAAATCTTCTCTTGGTGAGCAACAAGGATTCGGCCTCCAAAGGTTCTCAAGGAAGATGATTTTTCCTTGAGGATGCAAGCTTGGAAATGGTGAGGTTTGGTGTTTAGGAGGTGTTTTAAGGTATGAGAGTGGTGGTTTGAGATGGTTTGTAGTGGCTCAAGGTGGTGGTGGTGGTTCTTTGAGGAAGGAAGAAAAAGAACTTAGAGGAAGGGAAAATGAGAGAAAATGAGAGAAAGTGCAAGAAAACTCAACTTAGCAAATGATCAAAAAGGTGTCCAAGCTTTCCAAGGTGTGGTATTTATAAAGAATGAAATATTGTGGCTGATTTAGGGGGAAGCTGGCTGAAATTTTGGCTTTGGGAGGGAAGGAAAATATCTTCTAAAGCTTGTCTTGGAAGCTTGGTTTAAGTCCTAGCTTAGGTGTAGTCAAGTCCTAGCTTTGGCATAGCCTTTTTGGATGAAATTTGAAATCAATATTTGATGGATTTTGGGGGAGGAATTCGGCCAAATCTGACAGGCAAGAAGGAGGGAAAAATCATCCATGTAATTGT